>WNWK01003058.1:0-182010 GCA_009830355.1 Cherax destructor
TATATTTTTATATATATATATATATATATATATATATATATATATATATATATATATATATATATATATATATATATATATATATATATATATATATATATATATATATTTCAATGCACCACATAACAACACAGGTATATACAGAAGATCGCGGTCATCTAAATTCGAACCCACGTTTAGGAAGGCTAGCCCCCAATGCGCCGGTAGCCTCAGGCTCACCAGGTTAGCTTCTTTCCTTACCGCCGGGCAAATGCTTGTCCCTACCTACCTTTTGGTCCGGTTGGCTTCTAAATAATGTTTCCCAGGTGCAGTACATAATTTTTTTCCCATAAATTGAATCCACATTTGCCGTCACCATCCTACTCCTTCACCTAAACCCTTCACCAGTGTGTTCCCCTACTAACCACCAGGTTGCTCTCACTCAACTGTGTCACCAGGCACTTCCTCACTCTAACTGTTCACGGTGCAGCTTCCTCATTAACTGCTTCCCAGGTGTAGCCCAAAATGGTGACTTCTCTGAAATCTGTACCAGGAGACCTACTTAAGCTGTCCCAGTGAGCTTCCTCACTTAACTGCGACAGGTGAGCTTCTACTAATTTACCAGGTGAGCTTCTCACTTAACTGCTGTCACCAGGTGTAGCTTCCTCACTATAACTGCCTGTCACCAGGTGTAGCTTCCTCACTATAACTGCCTGTCACCAGGTGTAGCTTCCCACTCTAACTGCCTGTCACCAGGTGTAGCTTCCTCACTATAACTGCCTGTCACCAGGTGAGCTTCCTCACTATAACTGCTGTCACCAGGTGTAACTTCCTCACTATAACTGCCTGTCACCAGGTGTAGCTTCCTCACTATAACTGCCTGTCACCAGGTGTAGCTTCCTCACTATAACTGCCTGTCACCAGGGTGAGCTTCCTCACTATAACTGCCTGTCACCAGGTGCAGCTTCCTCACTATAACTGCCATGTTCCCAACTGCAGGTGTAGCTTCCTCACTATAACTGCCTGTCACCAGGTGTAGCTTCCTCACTTAACTGCCTGTCACCAGGTGTAGCTTCCTCACTATAACTGCTGTCGGGTGTCACTCAAGCTGTCACCAGCTTCCTCACTATAACCCGTCACCAGGTGTAGCTTCCTCACTATAACTGCCTGTCACCAGGTGAGCTTCCTCACTATAACTGCCTGTCACCAGGTGAAGCTTCCTCACTATAACTGCCTGTCACCAGGTGTAGCTTCCTCACTATAACTGCCTGTCACCAGGTGTAGCTTCCTCACTCTAACTGCCTGTCACCAGGTGAGCTTCCTCACTATAACTGTCACCGGTGTAGCTTCCTCACTTAACTGCCTGTACCAGGTGTAGCTTCCTCACTATAACTGCTGTACCAGGTGTAGCTTCCTACTACTGCTGTCACCATGTCAGCTTCCTCACTCTAACTGTGTCCGGTGAGCTTCCTCACTATAACCCGTCACCAGGTGTAGCTTCCTCACTATAACTGCTGTCACCAGGTGTAGCTTCCTCACTCTAACTGCTGTCACAGGTAGTTCCTCCTTAACTGCACAGGTGAGCTTCCTCACTCTAACTGCCTGTCACCAGGTGTAGCTTCCTCACTATAACTGTCACCAGGTGCAGCTTCCTCACTCTAACTGCCTGTCACCAGGTGTAGCTTCCTCACTATAACTGTCACCAGGTGCAGCTTCCTCACTCTAACTGCCTGTCACCAGGTGTAGCTTCCTCACTATAACTGTCCCAGGTGCAGCTTCTCTATAACTGTCTGTCACCAGGTGTAGCTTCCTCACTATAATCCTGTTCCTGTCACCAGGTGTAGCTTCCTCACTATAACTGCCTGTCACCAGGTGTGCCTCTACTGTCCGTGACTTCCTCACTCTAACTGTCTGTCACCAGGTGTAGCTTCCTCACTATAACTGCCTGTCACCGGTGTAGCTTCCTCACTATAACTGCCTGTCACCAGGTGAGCTTCCTCACTTAACTGCCTGTCACCAGGTGAGCTTCCTCACTATAACTGTCCGGTGAGCTTCTCCTAATCCTGTCACAGGTGTAGCCTTCCCTCCTCACTATAACTGCCTGTCACCAGGTGTAGCTTCCTCACTATAACTTCTGTACCAGGTGCTTCCTAACTGTCCAGGTGTAGCTTCCTCACTATAACTGCCTGTCACCAGGTGTAGCTTCCTCACTATAACTGTCCTGTCACCAGGTGTGCTTCCTCACTTAACTGCTGTCACCAGGTGAGCTTCCTCACTATAACTGCCTGTCACCAGGTGTAGCTTCCCACCTAACTGCCTGTCACCAGGTGTAGCTCCTCACTATAACTGCTCTGGGTGTAGCTTCCCACTATAACTGCCTGTCACCAGGTGTAGCTTCCTCACTATAACTGCCTGTCACCAGGTGTAGCTTCCTCACTATAACTGCCTGTCACCAGTTGTAACTTCCTACTTAACTGTCTGTAACCATTAGCTCTAATGCTAATTATTTATTTAAGATTACCTTGTAATTATCCAGAAATTACCGATTTATAATTATCGAGCTGTGCTTTATTTACGTAGTTGTGGTTTACTGTAATAACCTAGGCCCTAATTACCTAGACATAATTACTTAGTTATATTTTTATAATCTAGTTTAAAGTACCGAGTTGTAATTGTCCCTTGTAGTTATCTTGTAGTAGAATTTACTGGATTTGAGCTCTGTCTCTTGTACCCGCTTCTTAATTATCTCTTGCCTGATTTGCTTCATTATTATCGTACCTGTTTTTGAAGCTGTGTGCCTTTTTGTCCTTTACTATGTCGTTCCCCAGCACATTTTCACTGTTCGGAAAGTCTAAATAGCGATTGTTGGGCCCTGACATCTATGTGGTGTATCTGAGTTGGGAATAAAAACAGCCTGATGGGTCATAGATAATATCACAGATGGCGGACGGAGGATCGAGTCCCCGCCATCCATCGCACTAAATGACACATGCCAAATTTCACGCTTAACATTAATAATAATAATAATAATAATAATAATAATAATAATAATAATAATAATAATTATAATAATAATAATAATAATAGTAATAATAATAATAATAATAATAATAATAATAATAATAATAATAATAATAATAAGAAGAAGAAGAAGAAGAAGAAGAAGAAGAGAAGAAGAAGAAGAAGAAGAAGAAGAAGAAGAGAAGAAGAAGAAGAATTATGATAATAGTAATTAGTATAATCTTTTCATGGTAAACTGTCTAAATCGTCATATTTATTCCCTGGAATATTCTGTATATTGTTATTATGCTAAAAATAACACCTAAAACGATGGATCTAGATTCGATGTGATAGATCTATACCCCTGAGGTAGATGTATATTTCAGCGATAGATCTATACCCCCGAGGTAGATTCTGTAATTCAGAGGTAGATCTATATCCCAGAGGTAGATCTATATCCCAGAGGTAGATCTATATCCCAGAGGTAGATCTATATCCCAGAGGTAGATCTATATCCCAGAGGTAGATCTATATTCCAGCTGCCAAGGACACTGTAGTAATCTCTAATCAGTGGAAGATGGTGAAATATTTGAGTAACTAAACTATTGCCTTTGTGAAATATATTTCAATATAAACACCATAATATAAACACTACAACTTAAACAATATAACAAACATTATAACTTAAACATTATAACTTAAACATTATAACTTAAACATTATAACTTAAACATTATAACTTAAACATTGTAACTTAAACATTGTAACTTAAACATTATAACTTAACATTATAACATCATATGAATATGATTATAGCATACAATACAAAGTTGCGAACTTGGAGCTTCTGTAAATCTTAGAAGACCTGCTAATAAACCCTTATGAATTTAGTGGTACAGTGTTGCTGTACATACACTTACTGTACTGTGCACGGTACAGTGTTGCTGTACATCCACTTACTGTACTGTGCACGGTACAGTGTTGCTGTACATCCACTTACTGTACTGTGCGTACAGTGTTGTTAATCCACTTACTGACTGTGCAGTACAGTGTTGCTGTACATATACTTACTGTACTGTGCACGGTACAGTGTTGCTGTACATATACTTACTGTACTGTGCACGGTACAGTGTTGCTGTACATACACTTACTGTACTGTGCACGGTACAGTGTTGCTGTACATACACTTACTGTACTGTGCACGGTACAGTGTTGCTGTACATCCACTTAATGTACTGTGCACGGTACAGTGTTGCTGTACATATACTTACTGTACTGTGCACGGTACAGTGTTGCTGTACATATACTTACTGTACTGTGCACGGTACAGTGTTGCTGTACATACACTTACTGTACTGTGCACGGTACAGTGTTGCTGTACATACACTTACTGTACTGTGCACGGTACAGTGTTGCTGTACATCCACTTACTGTACTGTGCACGGTACAGTGTTGCTGTACATATACTTACTGTACTGTGCACGGTACAGTGTTGCTGTACATATACTTACTGTACTGTGCACGGTACAGTGTTGCTGTACATACACTTACTGTACTGTGCACGGTACAGTGTTGCTGTACATACACTTACTGTACTGTGCACGGTACAGTGTTGCTGTACATACACTTACTGTACTGTGCACGGTACAGTGTTGCTGTACATATACTTACTGTACTGTGAACGGTACAGTGTTGCTGTACATACACTTACTGTACTGTGCACGGTACAGTGTTGCTGTACATATACCTACTGTACTGTGAACGGTACAGTGTTGCTGTACATACACTTACTGTACTGTGCACGGTACAGTGTTGCTGTACATACACTTACTGTACTGTGCACGGTACAGTGTTGCTGTACATCCACTTACTGTACTGTGCACGGTACAGTGTTTCTGTACATACACTTACTGTACTGTGCACGGTACAGTGTTGCTGTACATACACTTACTGTACTGTGCACGGTACAGTGTTGCTGTACATACACTTACTGTACTGTGCACGGTACAGTGTTTCTGTACATACACTTACTGTACTGTGCACGGTACAGTGTTGCTGTACATACACTTACTGTACTGTTCAAGCTGTTACTTCTGTACGTTATTCACTGAATAAGAAATCTCCCGTATGAAGATAGACTTAGAGCATTGAATATCCACTCTCTGGAGAGACGTAGAATGAGGGGAGATATCATCGAGGTGTAAAAGTGGATGATGGGCATAAACAAAGGAAATATTAATAAAATACTGAGAATATCGAACCAAGTAAGAACCAGAAATAACGGATTTAAATTGGATAAATTTAGATTTAGAAAGGATATAGGCAAGTACTGGTTTTCGAACAGAGTTGTAGATGCGTGGAACAATCTTCCGAGTACTGTGATAGAGGCTAGGACCTTGGGTGGCTTTAAAAAGAGATTGGACAAATATATGAGTGGGAGGGGCTGGGTTTGATTGGTGTCGTGAGTACGGGAATAAATTCTTAGGTAGTGGTGGATTTGATAAGGACGTGCCTTGTATGGGCCAGTAGGCCTTCTGCAGTGTTCCTCCATTCTTATGTTCTTATGAATAATTATGATTACCTATCTAATAAAAAATCTCTCATTGTGTTTCAGCCAGAAATTATTACTGCACATTCTCATATGTGGGAGCCAACTTAATCTTTAGTAATAACAAAATACTAAGTTATGAGTACAATGGAAGTATAAATTTACATAATATATTAATATTTTCGTAAGTTAAGTTGAAGAAGTGACCACTAATATCTACGGGTTCTCTCATATAGTTTGCTACATGATCTGATGTTATTCAAAACCGTAGATAAACACTATGAAAAATAACGTACAATATACGGTTCATGGTATTTTTTCTGTTGTTAGCAAAACTAAAAAAAAATCCGCATTAATTCCCGGGTAGATGAGAATTTCTGGGCAAATATAATTATACCTTCTGTCGCTAGTAAGTAAGTTTATTCAGGTATACACAAATATAGTTACATAGAATATCATACATATCAGCATATGTGTAAAGAACCCAGGATAACCCAAAAAGTCAGACAGTGACTTATTTCTATTATTTTCCACCTAGCAGTACATAGACACGGTATTGTATAACAGGTGTGGGTGGTATCCTCGGGGTAGTATACCTTATAAAGGGCTGAGCTTAGCAGCGAGCCCAGGTATGTATAATAACAGCTCTTAAACCTGTAAGTTCAGTCATTGCAAACAAATAACTGAAGCAGTTTCCCGGTACATAATAGTTTGCAATATCCTACTCTGGTTCAAATTTGTTGCGTCTCACACATAAGCATTTACAAAATCCGTATTAAATATAGCTCTCTGTATGCACCTGTGCCAAGCCACATGTTCCAATGTTTTTTCTTCCTCGAAACACACAAGTTCGCAACTTGTGTGTTTCGAGGAACACACAAGTTCGCATAAATACATTTCTAAATGATCACCTGTGCTCTTTGATACCGTGTGCGATACCTTGTTACGGCTGGAAAGATATTCCTAATAAATCAAAATAAATTCTTATCTCAACAACTCCGAAAATAATTCATATGCGATAAACACAAAGTATATTCGTATCTCAACAGAATACATTTGAATTATTCATACGTGACGCCCCTTAGAGTATTGCGGATATCAAGGACACCCCGTATTGCAGGTGGTGAAAAAATACACGATCACTGGAAGTGCTGGATAGTAGGAACACGGACAAGAGAAGTGCTGGACAGTAGGAACAGACAAGGGAAGTGCTGGATAGTAGGAACACGGACAAGAGAAGTGCTGGACAGTAGGGACACAGACAAGATAAGTGCTGGACAGTAGGGACACGGACAAGAGAAGTGCTGGACAGTAGGGACACGGACAAGAGAAGTGCTGGACAGTAGGAACAGACAAGGGAAGTGTGACTAGGACAGTGAAGAAACAGACAAGGGAAGTGCTGGACAGTAGGAACACAGACAAGGGAAGTGCTGGACAGTAGGAACACAGACAAGGGAAGTGCTGGACAGTAGGAACACAGATAAGGGAAGTGCTGGACAGTAGGAACACAGACAAGGGAAGTGCTGGACAGTGGGAACACAGATAAGGGAAGTGCTAGACAGTGGAAACACAGACAAGGGAAGTGCTGGACAGTAGGAACACGGACAAGAGAAGTGCTAGACAGTAGGAACAGACAAGGGAAGTGCTGGACAGTAGGAACACAGACTTCCTGCTGGACAGGAGGAACACAGACTTCCTGCTGGACAGGAAGAACATGGACGAGGGAAGTGCTGGACAGTTGGAACACAGACAAGGGAAGTGCTGGACAGTAGGAACACAGACCGTGATGTGTGTGTGTAATGTACGAGAGGGAGGGGTGAGAGCACAAGCGTCAGGCATTACCCGTCACCTCACCACAACACACAACGCTACACGAACGATGCTTCGTCAGGCGTCCCTGGTGGAGTGTGTGTGTTTTATGGTGATAGTTCTCCCACACGGACTCCTTCCCTCATCTGTGTCCTGAATTATGATGCATCACAAGCAAGCAGAAATTTGTATGCATTGTTATTATGTATCTCGTAGCAAGTATAACCTGGGTATATCGCTGACTTTAACCTATGAATACAACTAAGTATAACTCACGTTTACAAGAGAGTATAACCCATGTATATTTAACAGAGTATGACTCATGTATACAATCCATGTATTACCACTCATACAACGAACAAACAATCTACATAACGAACACTATTACTGAAGATCAGAAATAGAAGTACATTAACCTTTGATTCTTATGGTTCAAGGCTTTAGAAACGAAAATCTTAAGATTCAGCACAAGAACTTGGTCTTCTGGTTCACTGTCTTTACGTCAGGGGCAATATAAGACAAACTGTTTCAGCAAGGATCATCAGTGCATAACAAAATTCATAGCCAAACTACTGTTTGTCTATGAATTTTGTAAAACATCGCTAAAGTAATCTTTTGGGAGCACCACCCAAGGTGGTATTGCTGGGTGAGGTACTGGGTCCTTAGGTAAGTCTGGGCGAGGCGCTGGGTCCTCAGGTACGTCTGGGCGTGGCACTGGGTTCTCAGGTACGGTTGAGCGAGGTACTGGGTCCTCAAATATGTCTGGGCGAGGTACTGGGTCATCGAGTATGGCTGAGCGAGGCACTGGGTCCTAAGGTATGGCTAGGAGAGGTATGACTCTAGGATGGATCCCGGATGGAACATTTCGTGCCGATATACTGGTTTGGTGACCCCTCACATGCTCTTGTCCCAGGGTGCTGGGGAGATACCTGGTCGTGTTTAATCCTAGGTCTTATACCCTGATGGGATACATTTACTGCGGCATCTGGAGCAAGGCTATGCATGACAGGCAGAGTAACAGCTGCATGATGGGTGCCAGGTGGTTCCTCACACTGGGCTGGGTGAAGTATGGGTAATTGACCACTGAGCTTCCTTACATCACGTACCTAGCCTGTAACGATACTTATACTAGATAATTTTTCCCCCAAATTCTTAAAAGAGCTATCTAACAATTGTACTCCTATATAGCTTGATATTAACCCTCTCAGAACCACATTACACAATGACCTTTACCAATGACCCATGTGTAGATTGAGCAGTCTAGACTGGCCAAAGGGTTTGATCCACTTACTAATCCCACCGCTGCCACCACTTGTCACACTAGTAGGTGTCAGCTCTCCCTTCAGCGCCTGAGAAGCATAGCAACACCACCGAAGACGTCATGCATACAATTTTTCCCCGGCACACCTGGGTGCATCTCTTACCTACAATACACCAGGGAGACCTTGTGTATCTCTCTCATAAACACCTGGGGAGACCTCTTATATATCCTTTACCCACGACACACCTGGGAGTGTGTCTCGTTCACGACCTTTCTGAGAGACTTCTCGTATATCTTTCCCCGACAACAACGACACACCTACCTATTTATCTCACGGCATACCGTGAGAATTTTGAAAGGATTGCTGTTAACTTCACAATAGAACCCTCTTGCTATTATTCTCATAAAAAAACATTGTACTGTTCCCATTTCATGTGAATCTTATAAGAATTCTCGAGAAATATTTTTTTAGCTCACAATAGACAAAACACAATTTACATTGCATTACCCGTAGAAAACTTAATAAAACATTCTTGCATTTGTATGTAGCGATTTGAATTCATATTCTATCAAGGAGACAGAATGTGTGTGTCAAATTCATGGTTGAATAACATTGGATGGATAGGGTACAAGAAGGGTGGAGATGGAATGGGAAGATAGAAGGTAAGATGACATAAAAGAAGAATATATATAAAAAGAGTACACCGTGGAAGAAGGGTGAATAATGAACAAAAAGTAATAGAAAATGAAGGATGGAAGATGGATGGTGGATAATGGAAGATGACCTATTGGTCATCTCCGGAAGACCATCTGTTACCATCTGCCAAGTCAGGCAGTCCAGAGGCTAACTGTTGGCACTGGTGCCAACGTCAACCGCTCCCCCCATACACACACACACACATGCACACACATGCACACACACACACACACACACACACACACACACACACACACGCACAGGAAGACAGCAGCGAGTCATGGTCCGTGGCGAGGTGTCAGAGTGGGCGCCGGTGACGAGTGGGGTTCTACAGGGGTCAGTCCTAAGACCGGTGCTGTTTCTGGTATTTGTGAACGACATGACGGAAGGAATAGACTCTGAAGTGTCCCTGTTTGCAGATGATGTGAAGTTGATGTGAAGAATTCAATCGGACGAGGACCAGTCAGAACTACAAAGGGATCTGGACAGGCTGCAAGCCTGGTCCAGCAATTGGCTCCTGGAGTTCAACCCCACCAAGTGCAAAGTCATGAAGATTGGGGAAGGGCAAAGAAGACCGCAGACGGAGTACAGTCTAGGTGGCCAGAGACTACAAACCTCAATCAAGGAAAAAGATCTTGGGGTGAGTATAACACCAGGCGCATCTCCTGAGGCGCACATCAACCAAATAACTGCTGCAGCATACGGGCGCCTAGCAAACCTAAGAACAGCATTCCGACATCTTAATAAGAAATCGTTCAGGACCCTGTACACTGTGTACGTTAGGCCCATACTGGAGTATGCAGCACCAGTTTGGAACCCACATCTAGCCAAGCACGTAAAGAACCTAGAGAAAGTGCAAAGGTTTGCAACAAGACTAGTCCCGGAGCTAAGGGGTATGTCCTACGAGGAGAGGTTAAGGGAAATCGACCTGACGACACTGGAGGACAGGATAGATAGGGGGGACATAATAACGACATATAAAATACTGAGAGGAATTGACAAGGTTGACAGAGACAGAATGTTCCAGAGATGGGACACAGCAACAAGGGGACACAGTTGGAAGTTGAAGACTCAGATGAATCACAGGGATGTTAGGAACTATTTCTTCAGTCACAGAGTGGTCGGGAAGTGGAATAGCTTGGGAAGCGATGTAGTGGAGGCAGGTTCCATACATAGCTTTAAGAAGAGGTATGATCAAGATCATGGTGCAGGGAGAGAGACCCAGTAGCGGCCAGTGTAGAGGCGGGGCCAGGAGCTATGTCTCGACCCCTGCAACCACAACTAGGTGAGTACAACTAGGTGAGTACACACACACTGGAAAACCTGATGCACCAACATGTTAGGGAAACTACCAGAGAGAGAGGAGGAGACGAACCAGCAAGGCTGGACCTTGTGTTCACCCTGAGCAGCTCAGACATTAAGGACATCACATATGAGAGGCCCCTGGGAGCCAGTGACCATGTGGTTCTGAGCTTTGAGTACATAGTAGAGTTACAAGTGGAGAGTTGAAAGGGAAAAGCCAAACTATAAAAGAGGGGACTACACGGGTATGAGGAACTTCCTGCAGGAGGTTCAGTGGGAGAGAGACATGGAAGGTAAGTCTGTAAACGAAATGATGGAATACGTAACAACAAAATGCAAGGAAGCAGAGGAAAGGTTTTTTCCCAAGGGCAACAGAAATAATGGGAAGTCTAGAACGAGCCCTTGGTTTACCCAAAGGTGCAGGGAGGCAAAGACTCAGTGTGCTAGAGAATGGAAAAAGTACAAAAGGCAAAGGACCCAGGAAAATAAGGAGATTAGTCGTAAAGCCAGAAACGAGTATGCACAGATAACGAGGGAGGCCCAGCGACAGTACGAAAATGACATAGCATCGAAAGTCAAGTCTGACCCGAAACTGTTGTATAGTCACATTAGGAGGAAGACAACAGTCAAAGACCAGGTGATCAGGCTGAGGAAAGAAGTTGGGTAACTCACAAGAAACGATCAAGAGGTATGTGAGGAGCTCAACACGAGATTCAAGGAGGTATTCACAGTGGAGGCAGGAAGGACTCTGGGAAGGCAGTACAGAGTGGGACACCAACAAGGAATATACCAAGTGTTGGATGGCATACACACAACTGAGGAGGAGATGAAGAAGTTACTCAGTGACCTTGATACCTCAAAGGTTATTGGACCGGACAACATCTCCCCGTGGGTCCTTAGAGAGGGAGCAGAGATATTGTGTGTGCCACTAACCACAATATTCAACACATCCCTTGAAACTGGTCAGCTACCTGAGATATGGAAGAAGGCAAATGTAGTTCCCATTACACTTACGTGTATAGTGTGCAAAGTCATGGAGAAGATCATCAGGAGGAGAATGGTGGAGCACCTGGAACGGCACAGGATTATAAACGACAACCAGCACGGATTCATGGAAGGCAAATCCTGTGTCACAAACCTTCTGGAGTTCTATGACAAAGTAACAGAGGTAAGACACGAGAGAGAGGGGTGGGTTGATTGCATTTTCTTGGGCTGCAGGAAGGCCTTCGACACAGTTCCTCATAAGAGATTAGTGCAGAAGTTGGAGGATCAGGCGTGTATAACAGGAAGGGCACTGCAATGGATCAGAGAATACCTGACAGGGAGGCAACAACGGGTCATGGTACGTGATGAGGTATCACAGTGGGCGCCTGTGACGAGCGGGGTCCCACAGGGGTCAGTCCTAGGACCAGTGCTATTCTTGGTATATGTGAATATCATGACGGACAGGATAGCCTCAGAAGTGTCTCTGTTCGCAGACGATGTGAAATTAATGAGGAGAATTAAATCAGATGAGGATCAGGCAGGACTTCAAAGAGACCTGGACATGCTGGACACCTGGTCCAGCAACTGGCTTCTCGAATTTAATCCCGCCAAATGCAAAGTCATGAAGATCGGGGAAGGGCAAAGAAGACCGCAGACAGAGTATAGGCTAGGTGGACAAAGACTGCAAACCTCGCTCAAGGAGAAAGATTTTGGGGTGAGTATAGCACCAAGCACGTCTCCGGAAGCACACATCAACCAGATAACTGCTGCAGCATATGGGCGACTGGCAAACCTAAGATTAGCGTTCCGATACCTTAGTAAGGAATCGTTCAAGACACTGTACACCGTGTACGTCAGGCCCATACTAGAGTATGCAGCACCAGTTTGGAACCCATACCTGGTCAGGCACGTCAAGAAATTAGAGAAAGTGCAAAGGTTTGCGACAAGGTTAGTTCCAGAGCTAAGGGAAATGTCCTACGAAGAAAGGTTAAGGGAAATCGGCTTGACAACACTGGAGGACAGGATGGTTAAGGGAGACATGATAACGACATACAAAATACTGCGGGGAATAGACAAGGTGGATAGAGACAGGATGTTCCAGAGAGGGGACACAGAAACAAGACTCAGATGAGTCAAAGGGATGTTAGGAAGTATTTCTTCAGCCATAGAGTAGTCAGGAAGTGGAATAGTCTAGCAAGTGATGTAGTGGAGGCAGGAACCATACATAGCTTTAAGACGAAGTATGATAAAGCTCATGGAGCAGGGAGAGAAGGGACCCAGTAGCGGTCAGTAAAGAGGCGGGGCCAGGAGCTGAGTCTCGACCCCTGCAACCACAATTAGGTGAGTACACACACACACACACACACACACACACACACACACACACACACACACCCAATTATATATATATATATATATATATATATATATATATATATATATATATATATATTATATATATATATTATATATATATATATATATATATATATATATATATATATATATATATATATATATATATATATATATATATATATATATATATATATATATATATATATATATATATATATATATACATATATAATTAATGACATTCTCATGATAATTTGATGAGTTCTCAGGAGCTCTGACTTCAGGGAGAAAAAATAATGCAGTAAGAAAAAAAAATTGTCTAGACGACAAGACAGTTAGAAAGGAATCAAAGTCGGCCAGAGTTAATTAGTTTCCGGAGACCCTTACACTTACCCTGTCATTAAAATCTCAAGAGAGAGAAAATACAATTAAAGAATTTCAGTGATTGTTTTCGCGCACACTAACAACTAGAATTGAGACGACTCACTTAGCTGCACATCTCCTAATTCAAGGTTCACGGTGAAAAAAAAAATATATTATTCGTTTTGTGGACTTTTTTGTTTTACTGCTGACGAGAACTTTTGTGATACGACTGACGGGAAGAGTTTGTGATACGATTGACGGGAAGAGTTTGTGATACGACTGACGGAAAAGTTTGTGATACGATTGACGGGAAGAGTTTGTGATACGACTGACGGAAGAGTTTGTGATACGAGTGACGGGAAGAGTTTGTGATACGACTGACGGAAGAGTTTGTGATACGACTGACGGGAAGAGTTTGTGATACGACTGACGGGAAGAGTTTGTGATACGACTGACGGAAGAGTTTGTGATACGACTGACGGGAAGAGTCTGGCACCTCGCTCCCAGAAAAGAAGTGATATATAATTGCGAATTAAAGACACAATGAATAACATCCTTATCTTCGGATAACTATGTGTCCAGCGTCATAAGTCTACTCAGAGCGGAACGTTGTCCTGGTAAAGGCTTGCTGGCCAACGTGTTCCTTTACTTCATATTGTCAATACTTTGGTATTGGCTCTAGTGGAAGGTATCCCAGTATCCCAGTATCCCATAATCCTAGTCTCCTGTGCCTCAATGCACGCGATTGGCAGAGAGCGGAATGCGGTATAAGTTGATAATTCAGTTATATATTAGCACTGAAGGGAATCCAAAGAGACATTAATAAGTCATCATATGGAAACTGATATTCAAATTTCTTTAATAAGAAATTTGAATATCAGTTTCCATATGGTCTCTGTAAAATGTCTGAATTAGATTTGGACCGTATATATCCAAATTTACAAGTCCAAATTTAATTTAGACATTTTACAGAGACCAATATCCTGAACTTAACAAGTACTTTAAGCTGGAAGTCTATCAGAAGTTCCATTATCTCGTTATAAGCATAGAAGTTTTGAAGCTAATCAGATACGTCACTCAGAAATTATCGCATAAAAATCATCTTTCAGTTTTTCCAATGTCTTCCTAAGAGGGAAGCTGCGACAAACGCAGCTAAAATCAATCCAAACTTTTCTACTAATGTTTAACAGCTTTTAAGAAAGTAAGTTTTAGGGGTAACCTTGTGTACTTAACATACAAATGTTTAGGAATGGTGTTGAGGACATACCGATGTTACAGACACGACATAACATTCAGGTGATTTAACCTTGGATAACAAAATAAAGTCAAACATTGTGACTTATTTCTGATCAAAAAATATATTTTCCAGTTAGTTCACAGAAACCAATTTGATTAATAAAACATTTATACGATAATTACACAACCTAACATCAAGAGATTGTGTCCCTTGAGGAAAACACTTCGACACCAGTTATTAACTGATGATCTGTCGACATTCATACTGCGAATTTCCCATTCTTCCACATCCCAACTAAATTCTGACCCAATTATATGCATGTAGCAGCAGAGATTGAAATTCGTCAAACCAGGCGATATTTTTCCAATCTTTAACTGTCTAGTTTTGGTGAGTCTGTGCCCAATGTAGCCTCTGTTTCCCGTTATTAGCTGACCGGAGTGGAATCTGGTGCGGTCTTTTGCTTCTGGTGCCCATCCCTTCAGGGTTCAATTGTTGTGAGTTCAGAGATGCTCTTCTGAATACCACTCTTGTAACGTATGATTATTTTAGTTATTATCATCTTCCTGTCAGCTTGAGCCAGTTTGGCCATTCTCCTCTGACCTCTCTCTCACAAACAAGGCGTTTTCGCCCAGAGACCTGCCACTCAATAGATGTTCTGTTTTCCTTACCAACTGAACCTCTTGACTATGTCTGCATATTTTAGCATGTAGGCATTGAGGTGCTGCCACGTGATTGGCTGATTAGATATTTGCATTAACTAGCTCGTACACCTACTTGTTAATGCAAATATCTAATCATCCAATCACGTGGCAGCACCTCAATGACAAAAAGCATGCAGACATGGTCAAGAGGGTCAGTTGTTTAACTCCAGAATGGGGAAGAAATGTGATCCAAGTGATTTTAACCGTGGAATGATCACAGGCGACAGATGGGATGGTTTGATTATCTCAGAAACTGCATAGACTCTGTGCCATGGGCATTCATTGATACCTTCTGCCTTGCCTCATGGAATTTCCCCACCTATTTGTTCATGTTTTGCAACACTGCGTAGCTCCTGACGACGCACGAGAGTGCGAAAGATCTAGAGGTAAAGATTTCCATACCCATGTGGTTTGTTTTGCATAATATATGTCGTTCCTAAATTCTGCTATGTATAGCATAGGTCAGTTTAAATTTATTTACTATTATTTAAAATCAATGATATATATATTTTTCGTTATGTTCGGACTAATTTCCGCCGATTTATGGCAAAAACAAATCTTCATTCTGCTAATATATATATATATATATATATATATATATATATATATATATATATATATATATATATATATATATATATATATATATATATATATAGGAGGTACCACCTCTAGAACCTTACTGGGGATCCTCATCCTCAGAGAAGACAATAAACGTACCTCAGGAAAAACTCGAGGTTCTCCCAGGAGCTGTTTGAATATTTTTAAGGTGATGTTATAGTTGTTTCCTTTGTGGTGTTTTGAGGTGTTATGATTTTGAGAGGAGATAATAACAAGTGAAAACACAAAACATAGTGGCGCTGGAGTTCGACGGAAACAAGTGCAAAATTCTGGAGACAGTAGTTGAGGAATAGATCGTAATAATTCAGGAAGTGACAGTTAATTTGTAATTATTATTCAGTGAAGATAGAATCAACATGACATTATAAGTGAAAGAGAGTGAATAGGTCATTGCATACACTCCTCATCAAAGCTACACCCGAAAGGTGCTCTTTGATACACTAATTGCCTTTTAATCCCAATTTTCAGTGGATTATACCTGGAGGGAGGAAGGGTAGGCGAGTGGATACTAGACCTGGAGAGAGAGTGAGAGAGAGAGAGAGAGAGAGAGAGAGAGAGAGAGAGAGAGAGAGAGAGAGAGAGAGAGAGAGAGAGAGCAGCAACTTCACTCTGGCTGTACCTTCTCCAGAACATCACTTCATCTGAGATCATTTATCCCCAGGATGACTCGAGTCTGGAACACATTCTTACAACATTATGATGTCAACGAGATAAAGTCAGTTGATCAAATGAAAATGCTGACCCACAGATGGCTCCAACTTCATCCTGTTCCCTACTTGTATGTTTCATAACATTAAAAATGCTTTCAAATGAAAAGAGAGAGAGAGAGAGAGAGAGAGAGAGAGAGAGAGAAGAGAAAAAAAAGAAAAAAAAAAAAAGAAAAAAAAAAAAAAAAAAAAAAAAAAAAAAAGAAAAAAAAAAAAAAAAAAAACATTCCTTCGTTAATATCAAATCTGGAGTCACTTAATTTAAAGCCTGCGTGTACTTTCCTATTTTTTAACACAGTCGAATTTAGATGGTAAGACTTTTTATCTTACTTCGGCTCATTTTAAATCCCAGTTCTGTCTAAACCTTATGTGCTTTGCCACCAGAAGATGTCACCACAATAGCCACCTGACACCTAGGTGAATGTGTATTTCCAGGTGAGCATGGGAAACAGGTGTAGGGAGACTTGTCTGGCGTTTCTACTCACCCAGAATTGAACCCGAGTCCTTCAGTTGTGAGAAGATTATTATAACACTGCGCTAAAAGTCACAATGAGGATATTAAAAGAAATTTGTTGTCTGCTGACAAAATGATGTCGAGAATGTTGTCGTGAGTGTTATGAGAGTGTTGTGGGTGTTATTTTGAGAGTATTGTGAGTGTTATGAGAGTATTGTGAGTGTTATGAGAGTGTTGTGAGTGTTATTTTGAGAGTATTGTGGCTATTGTTAAGAGTGTTGTGTGTTATGATAGTGTTGTGAGTGTGTTAGGTTAGTGTTGTGAGTTATGAGAGTGTTGTTAGTGTTATTATGAAAGTGTTGTTATGATAGTGTAGTTAAGATAGTGTTATTATGAGAGTGTTGCTATGAGAGTGTTATTATGAGAGTGTTGCTATGAGAGTGTTATTATGAGAATCTTGCTATAAGAGTGTTATTGTGGAAAGTTTCTCTCGTTATTAGAAAACCTATGAACGTAGGAATTTTGGTCTTGTTTTTAGTGTTTTGCTTCCAAACTCTGGTCTTGTTAGGAGTCGTAAAACACACACACACACACACACATACACACACAAACTGCGGAATAGCCAATTTTCCTTTAAGTGCAGACACAACACCCACTGCTAAAAAGCAGTGGCCACGAACTTGGACTAGACCCTTGTAACCACGAGAACACACACACACACACACACACACACACACACACACACACACAGTTTGACACAGTTCCACACAAGAGATTAGTGCAGAAGCTGGAGGACCAGGCAGGGGTAACAGGGAAGGCACTACATTGGATCAGGGAATACCTGTCAGGGAGACAGCAGCGAGTCATGGTACGTGGCGAGGTGTCAGAGTGGGCGCCGGTGACGAGCGGGGTTCCACAGGGGTCAGTCCTGGGACCAGTGCTGTTTCTGGTATTTGTGAACGACATGACGGAAGGAATAGACTCCGAAGTGTCCCTGTTTGCAGATGATGTGAAGTTGATGAGAAGAATTCAATCGGACGAGGACCAGGCAGAACTACAAAGGGATCTGGACAGCCTGCAAGCCTGGTCCAGCAACTGGCTCCTGGAGTTCAACCCCACCAAGTGCAAAGTCATGAAGATTGGGGAAGGGCAAAGAAGACCGCAGACGGAGTACAGCCTAGGGGGCCAGAGACTGCAAACCTCAATCAAGGAAAAGATCTTGGGGTGAGTATAACACCAGACACATCTCCTGAGGCGCACATCAACCAAATAACTGCTGCAGCATATGGGCGCCTAGCAAACCTAAGAACAGCATTCCGACATCTTAATAAAGAATCGTTCAGGACCCTGTACACTGTGTACGTTAGGCCCATATTGGAGTATGCAGCACCAGTTTGGAACCCACACCTAGCCAAGCATGTGAAGAAGCTCGAGAAAGTGCAAAGGTTTGCAACAAGACTAGTCCCGGAGCTAAGGGGTATGTCCTACGAGGGGAGGTTAAGGGAAATCGACCTGACGACACTGGAGGACAGGAGAGATAGGGGAGACATGATAACAACATATAAGATACTGAGAGGAATTGACAAAGTGGACAGAGACAGAATGTTCCAGAGATGGGACACAACAACAAGGGAACACAGATGGAAGTTGAAGACTCAGATGAATCACAGAGATGTTAGGAAGTATTTCTTCAGTCACAGAGTTGTCGGGAAGTGGAATAGTTTAGGAAGCGATGTAGTGGAGGCAGGCTCTATACATAGCTTTAAGCAGAGGTATGATAAAGCTCATGGCGCAGGGAGAGTGACCCAGTAGCGGCCAGTGAAGAGGCGGGGCCAGGAGCTTTGACTCGACCCCTGCAACCACAACTAGGTGAGTACACACACACACACACACACACACACACACACACACACACACAAAGGTTTGCGACGAGGTTAGTTCCAGAGCTCAGGGGAC
This sequence comes from Cherax destructor, assembly GCA_009830355.1. Classification (NCBI taxonomy): domain Eukaryota; kingdom Metazoa; phylum Arthropoda; class Malacostraca; order Decapoda; family Parastacidae; genus Cherax; species Cherax destructor. The sequence continues at coordinate 18,979 of WNWK01003058.1, forward strand.
TGTCCTATGAAGAAAGGTTGAGGGAAATAGGCCTGGCAACACTGGAGGACAGAAGGGTTAGAGGGGACATGAAAACGACATACAAAATACTGAGGGGAATCGACAAGGTAGATAGTGACAGGAGGGCACAATTGGAAGTTGAAGACTCAGATGAGTCAAATGGATGTTAAGAAGCATTTCTTCAGCCATAGAGTAGTCAGAAAGTGGAATAGTCTAGCAAATGATGTAGTGGAGCCAGGGACCATATATAGCTTTAAGACGAGGTATGATAAAGCTCATGGAGCAGGGAGAGAAGAGACCCAGTAGCGAACAGTGAAGAGGCGGGGCCAGGAGCTGAGTCTCGACCCCTGCAACCACAATTAGGTGAGTACAATTAGGTGAATACACATGCACATACACAAACACACACAAACACACACACAAACACACACACACACACACACAGAAGAACAGAAGAGCTCACGAAAAGGGAACATGAGTGTGGAAGGAAGCTAGAGGAACTTAGCATGAAAATGGAGGAAAGGATAGCTGCAGAAAGCAGGAAGTGGGAGAAGCAAGTCACAACAACAGAGGCTAAGATACAGAGATTAGAAGAGGAACTGAAAAAATTGAAACAGCCTAAAGAACTAAAAAGCAATGTGGACATGGTATCAGAAACTGCTACCTCAGTCACAAATAAGAGGACTGTAGAGAACGGAGTGAAACTGTATGCAGAGGCCCTATCAGACCATCGTGGAGCCCGAGAAAAAGAGAGGATCACATCAGGAACAATAGAGGGGAGTGTAAAAAAAGGGAGAGCTAAGCTATACGTAGAAGCAATGCACAGGGAAAGTTAAGAGAAAGCGACAGGCCACTGGACCAAGGGATAACAGACAGTGAAGAGATTGAAGAAAGGAAAGCTGCAATGGAGGCAACTAAATCGAATTAGGGGTTACATAGGGATAGGCAGTGGGAGAATGAAAGAGAGAGATCAGTCTTTATTTATGGGCTCCAGGAAGCTGAAGGGGAAACTTATGAAGCAAGAAGACAAGGGGAGAAAAAAGCGATTGAAAGCATCATGAAAGCAATAGGAGAAGATGACATGACCCAGCTGGCAAATTTTCTGAGAATAGGGGGGTTTGCAAGAGGAAGAATCCAGCCAGTCAAAGTGATTTTCAAGGTGGAATTGACTCGAAACAGAATTCTGCAGGAGAAAGCAAGACTAAGGAATATGTCAGATTACCAGAATGTGTATCTCGACTGCGACAGAACACGAGAAGAAAGACAGAAACTGAAAGAGAGGGTACAGAGACAAAAGGAGGAAAGAGAGATGGACAGGAGAACCCAGACTCAGAAGGAAGGTCAAATACCTTCAGATGTCCCCCAACCTGGACAACCCCAATGAAACCAAACAATCTAAACCAAAACACACATGCCATACCCAATGCTTCCACCCACCTCATTCCAAACTCCACCTTCACACCAACCACCCATAGTTCCTCATCAGGTCTCCCACTTTCCCAACCCCAACGTACCCCCCTGACTACGGTTTTAGAAAAGAAGTTAAAGGTTTGGTATACAAATGCAGATGGTATAACAAATAAATGTGAGAAGTGGCATGAAAGAATAAAGTAGACATCCCCAGACATAATAGCACTCACAGAAACGAAACTCACCAGGATGATAACAGATGCAATCTTTCCACCCGGATATCAAATCCTCAGGAAAGATAGAGGGAGCAGAGGGGAAGGAGGAGTTGCACTGCTCATTAAGAACCGGTGGGGATTTGAGGAAGTGGAAGGAATGGATGGAATGGGCGAAAGGGACTACATAGTAGAAACAATCCAGTCTGAGGGCCATAAGGTGGTAATTGCTGTAATGTACAACCCGCCACAGAACTGCAGGAGGCCAAGAGAAGAATACGACGAGAGCAACAGAGCAATGGTAGACACACTAGCCGAGGTGGCCAGAAGAGCCCACACAGGGAGAGCAAAGTTGCTAGTTATGGGTGATTTCAATCACAAAGAGATTGATTGGGAAAACCTGGAACCCCACGGGGGTCCTGAATCATGGAAAGCCAAAATGATGGATGTGGTACTGGAAAACCTCATGCATTAACATGTTAGAGACACTACCAGAGAGAGAGGTGAGGATGATCCATGATCCAGCAAGACTGGACCTAGTATTCTCCTTGAGTAGTTCAGACATCGAGGATATCACGTATGAAAGGCCCCTTAGAGCTAGTGATCATTTCATTCTGTGTTTTGATTATATAGTTGAGCTACAAGTGGAGAGGGGAGCAGGAATAGGGAGGGAGAAAATAAACTACAAAAGATTGGACTACACAAGCATGAGGAACTTCCTACAAGACGTTCAGTGGGAGAGAGATTTGTCAAGGAAAACCAGTAAAAGAAATGATGGAATATGTGACAACCAAATGCAAAGAGGCAGAGGAGAGGTTTTCCCCAAGGAAAACAGAAGTAATGGGAAGACCAGAACGAGTCCTTGGTTCACCCAGAGGTGTACGGAGGCAAAATCTAAGTGCACTAGAGAATGGAAAAAGTACAGAAGACAAAGGACCTAGGAAAATAAAGAGATTAGCCGAAGAGCAAGAAACAAATATGTACAGGTAAGAAGGGAGGCTCAGCGACAATACGAAAATGATATAGCATCAAAAGTCAAGTCTGACCCGAAGCTGTTGTATAGCAACATCAGGAGGAAAACAACAGTCAAGGACCAGGTAATCAGGCTGAGGAAGGAAGGTGGGGAGTTCACAAGAAACGACCAAGAGGTATGTGAGGACCTCAACATGAGATTTAAAGAAGTCTTTACAGAGGAGACAGGAAGGACTCCAGGAATTCAGAATAGGGAGGTATACCAACAAGTGCTGGATGAAATACACACAACCGAGGAGGAGGTGAAGAAGCTGCTATGTGAACTCGATACCTCAAAAGCGGTGGGACCTGACAACATTTATCCGTGGGTCCTTAAGGAGGGAGCAGATATGTTGAGTGTGCCACTAACAAAATCTTCAACACATCCATTGAAACTGGGCAACTACCTGAGGTGTGGAAGATGGCAAATGTAGTCCCATTTTTTAAGAAAGGAGACAGACATGAGGCATTAAATTACAGACCTGTGTCACTGACATGTATAGTATGCAAAGTCATGGAGAAGATAATCAGGAGGAGAGTGGTGGAGCACCTAGAAAGACACAAGCTTATAAACGACAACAAGCACGGTTTCAGGGAAGGAAAATCCTGTGTCACAAACCTACTGGAGTTTTATGACAAGGTAACAGAAGTAAGACACGAGAGAGAGGGGTGGATAGACTGCATTTTCTTGGACTGCAAGAAGGCGTTCGACACAGTTCCTCACAAGAGGTTAATGCAAAAGCTAGAGGATCAGGCACACGTAACAGGAAAGACACTGCAATGGATCAGAGAATATCTGACAGGGAGGTAACAACGAGTCATGGTACGTGACGAGGTGTCAGAGTGGGCACCTGTGACGTGTGGGGTTCCACAAGGGTCAGTCCTGGGACCGGTACTATTTTTGGTATATGTGAATGACATAACGGAAGGGATAGACTCAGAAGTGTCCCTGTTTGCAGATGATGTGAAGTTAATGAGAAGAATTAAATCAGTCGAGGATCAGGCAGGACTACAAAGAGACTTGGACAGGCTACAAGCCTGGTCCAGTAACTGGCTCCTTGAATTTAACCCTGCCAAATGTAAAGTCATGAAGATCGGGGAAGGGCAAAGAAGACCGCAGACAGAGTATAGTCTAGGTGGCCAAAGACTGCAAACCTCACTCAAGGAAAAAGATCTTGGGGTGAGTATAATACCGAGCACATCTCCTGAGGCACACATCAATCAGATAACTGCTGCAGCATACGGGCGGCTGGCAAACCTAAGAATAGCGTCCCAATACCTCACTAAGGAATCATTCAAGACTCTGTACACCATATACGTCAGGCCCATACTGGAGTATGCAGCACCAGTTTGGAACCCACACCTGGTCAAGCACGTCAAGAAACTAGAGAAAGTGCAAAGGTTTGCAACAAGACTAGTCCCAGAGCTAAGGGGATTGTCCTACGAAGAAAGGTTAAGGGAAATCGGCCTGACGACACTAGAGAACAGGAGGGTTAGGGAAGACATGATAACGAAATATAAAATACTGCGAGGAATAGATAAGGTGGACAGAGACAAGATGTTCCAGAGAGGGGACACAGAAACAAGGGGTCACAATTGGAAGTTGAAGACTCCTATGAGTCAAAGAGATGTTAGGAAGTATTTCTTCAGTCATAGAGTTGTCAGGAAGTGAAATAGCCTAGAAAGTGACGTAGTGGAGGCAGGAACCATACATAGTTTTAAGACGAGGTTTGATAAAGCTCATGGAGCAGGGAGAGAGAGGACCTAGTAGCAATCAGTGAAGAGGCGGGGCCAGGAGCTATGACTCGACCCCTGCAACCACAAATAGGTGAGTACAAATAGGTGAGTACACACACACACACACACACCTGGAACCCAGACCTGGTCAAGCACGTAAGGAAACTAGAGAAAGTGCAAAGGTTTGCGACAAGGTTAGTTCCACAACTCAGGGGTCTGTCTTATGAAGAAAGATTGAGGGAAATAGGACTAACAACACTGGAGGAAAGAAGGGTCAGAGGAGACATGATAACGACATACAAAATACTGCGGGGAATTGACAAGGTAGATAGTGACAGGTTGTTTCAGAGAGGGAACACAGAAACAAGGGGACACAACTGGAAGCTGAAGACTCAGATGAGTCAAAGGGATGTCAGGAAACATTTCTTCAGCCACAGAGTAGTCAGGAAGTGGAATGGACTAGAGAAAGATATAGTGGAGGCAGGAATTATACATAGTTTTAAGACAAGGTATGATAAAGCTCATGGAGCAGGGAGAGCAGAGACCCAGTAGCAGACAGCGAAGAGGCGGGGCCAGGAGCTGAGTCTCGACCCCTGCAACCACAATTAGGTGAGTACACACACACACACATACATACATACATAAACACACAGACAATTATGAAAGAGAAAAGGGAAATTAAAAAAACTGAAAATAAGTAAATGAGAATTATAATATCTTTTGTGCTCTTTAAATTTAATCAATTAAAGATTGTAAAATAATTTATTCAAACGAGAAACTGTGTGAAAAACTGAACATAAAGTTCCTGAGGGATTTTTGCAATATATTTCTTTCTTCAGGAATAGGCCTTAGGCTCGCAATTAGCAACTGAAGTGAATAACATTGAACTAAGCAGAAAAGGATCAATAAATTATTAATGTGTATTAATAAATATATATAAAGGAAAGGTACCATGTGTTATATCACCTTAGGTTGTCATGGGATGCGAGGAGGAACTTAATTATTTGCTGAAGATTATCATCAATGCTGCGGAGTCTGTAATAGGAAATTTTGGACTATAAAAATGACTGAAGCGAAGAAAAGAGAGAGAGAAAAGAGAAAAGAGAGAGAGAGAGAGAGAGAGAGAGAGAGAGAGAGAGAGAGAGAGAGAGAGAGAGAGAGAGAGAGAGAGAGAGAGAGAGAGGAGAGACACGCAGACAGACAGAGATATGGAGGGAGGGTAGCAAGAGGAAGGGAGGGAAGAAGGAAAGGAGGGAGAGAGAGAGAGAGAGAGAGAGAGAGAGAGAGAGAGAGAGAGAGAGATGCACGGAGGAAAGAGAAATGATATACTAGCCACCAATTAGCTAGCGAGTTCCAACGAGGAAGCAGGTAGAGAAAACCCTCCTGGAATAAGACACTAAGAGGACATGAGGACACAGTCTTAAACTGCGGAAGAAGTTGGGTCAAAGGGATTTCAGGAAACAATTGTTTGGAAGTGAAGCCGTTGAGAAGTGGGATTACCAGCAGAATGTGAATGTAAGTATAACTACTGAGGAGCTTGTAACTTGTTACGGTACTTGAGCGTAGCACTAATCCTCTAATTACATATAGGTAATTACAAACAGGCATGAGAATTGGTAAATGGGAGAGCCTGTGGTTGTTCCCAGAGCTGTAGATAACAAAATAACAAACGATACTAGAAGAAATTTAGAGAGTAAATATGACAGGGTCGTAGAAGCTAAAAAAACAACAACGATCGTTGATTCTAGATCAGTCAGCTGGGCCAGGAGCTGAGGCTCGACCTTTGCAAGCACGACTCCCTGAGTACATGCACACAGAAACAGCATAAGTGTTAAAGCTGAGATTAAACTGGTAATGAAGAAAAAGAAAGGGAAACACAGCTGAAAACAAGGCAAAAAAAGGGCGAAAAATCAAATCAGCTTATAGGGCAGTATTTTGCCCCGCCGTCCGCTACATTTCTCTCCGTCACTCGCTGCATTTCCTTGCAATTAACGATGTTGTTTCTCCTGCCGCAACATAACAGCCAGACACCTTACCCGAGGAAAACAAAACACAACAAAAGGCGGAAACAGAAGCCAATTTATTGTTTTTCTTTTTTAATATCACATTAGACAAATGTTAGGAGACGCAGATGATCCATCAACCCAGAGTGGTCGTTACACACTGACAACGTTCTCCAACAACGCACTCTGACCCTTCAACGTCCTCCAGCAACGTCCTCCGGTCCTTCAACAAAGTCATCTAACTCTCCAACAACGTCCTCCAACACTTAGCAGCTCTCACCAACATTTGCTGGCAGCAAGAAATAGTTGGCAGCACCGGGAGTGTTTTGAGGGAGAGGACAGGTGCAAGGATGGGAAGGTATAAGGGAAGGAAGGAGGGAGATAAGAAGGTAGGAGGAGGAGGAGGAAGGAGGAACGGAAGTAGAGAAAGAGGAAGAGAAGGAAGAAAATTATGAAATGAAGGAAGGAACGGTGGGAAGGAGAGATGAGGGAGTAAGGGAGGATGAGGAGGAGAGAGGGACTGAAGCAGGGAGACGAAGGAGGAAGGCTGGGAAGAAGGAAAGGGAGGGTGAAATAATCGGAGGGAAGCACAAAAGGAAGGAAGAATGGTATTAAAGCCGGAGGGGAAGAAACAATTGAATTTTCCCTCTCGTATGACTACACACACACATTTATAAGTAGTATTGGTCTTATACTGAAAGACGTCGAAATTCAGTTGCGAAAATATAAAATTTGGCTACGAGGATATTTGCTCAGGGATTATTATTTTTTTTATTTTTGCATTTCATCGAAGGTTTCCGCGATGACACTGCTGTTTGTGCTGACGCTTTGCAATGTTGCAAATGAGTTTGTTACCCTTTTTCTCTGAGTAGTGAAGAGTAAGGAGTCGAGTCCCATTTGCAGTTTTCAATATTTAGATAATTACCTACCAGAAGGGATTGTGTCTTCTTATGTGTTTTTGTTTTCTGAAGATTTAAAAGTAATGAGAAGGAAAAACTCCGGCAATAGTTTAAAAATTACCCTTTTAATGGCTACGTAATAAACTGTTACGAATTATTGTACGTCAAATGTTGCACTAGAATTTGCTAGTATGGGAGATCAAATAACATCAAACGTAAATTATTCCTAATGTCGAAATAAACAAAAAATGTTTTTTTTTTTCCACGTTACCATTCCTCATTTTTCAAAGCGAGTCAAACTGGCTTGTTGAAGCATTAAATTAAATATACCAGTTGTGGAGAACAACGATATATATTGAACGCACTATTGTTGTTTCATTATTAATAATGTCAAGCGAATTGTGAGCCCAGTGTGTGTCAGCGAGTTGACGCTGGAATACGACTAGGAGAAAAACAGGACAACCAGCTGTCTCGATAGATAACAAGACAGCCAGCTGTCTCAGAAGGAAGCAAGAATGCCAGCTGTCTCAGAAGAGAAAAAGAATATCCGCTGTCTCAGCCAGAGATGTGAACCCCACCACAACCAGGCAAGCCAACTCACCACAATTAGGCTAGACAACCCACCACAACCAGGCAAGACAACCCACCACAACCAGGCAAGACAACCCACCACAACCAGGCAAGACAACCCACCACAACCAGGCAAGACAACCCACCACAACCAGGCAAGACAACCCACCACAACCAGGCAAGACAACCCACCACAACTAGGCAAGACAACCCACCACAACCAGGCAAGACAAACCACCACAACTAGGCAAGACAACCCACCACAACCAGGCAAGGCAACCCACCACAACCAGGCAAGACAACCCACCACAACTAGGCAAGACAACCCACCACAACCAGGCAAGGCAACCCACCACAACCAGGCAAGACAAACCACCACAACCAGGCAAGACAACCCACCACAACCAGGCAAGGCAACCCACCACAACCAGGCAAGACAACCCACCACAACTAGGCAAGACAACCCACCACAACCAGGCAAGGCAACCCACCACAACCAGGCAAGACAGTCCACAACAACCAGGCAAGACAACCCACCACAACCAGGCAAGACAACCCACCACAACCAGGCAAGACAACCAACCACAACCAGGCAAGACAACCCACCACAACTAGCAAGACAACCCACCACAACTAGGCAAGACAACCCACCACAACCAGGCAAGACAGTCCACCACAACCAGGCAAGACAACCCACCACAACCAGAGAAGACAACCCACCACAACCAGGCAAGACAACCCATCACAACCAGGCAAGACAACCCACCACAACTAGGCAAGAAAACCCACCACAACCTGGCAAGACAACCCACCACAACCAGGCAAGACAGTCCACCACAACCAGGCAAGACAACTCACCACAACCAGGCAAGACAACCCACCACAACCAGGCAAGACAACCCACCACAACTAGGCAAGACAACCCACCACAACCAGGCAAGGCAACCCACCACAACCAGGCAAGACAACCCACCACAACTAGGCAAGACAACCCACCACAACCAGGCAAGGCAACCCACCACAACCAGGCAAGACAGTCCACCACAACCAGGCAAGACAACCCACCACAACCAGGGCAACCCACCAACCAGCAAGACAACCCACCACAACCAGGCAAGACAACCCACCACAACCAGGCAAGACAACCCACCACAACCACGCAAGACAACCACCACAACCAGGCAAGACAACCCACCAAACCAGGCAAGACAACCCACCACAACCAGAGCAAGACAACCCACCACAACCAGCAAGACACCCACCACAACCAGCCAAGACAACCCACCACAAACAAGCAAGATAACCCACCACAACCACTCAAGACAACCCACCACAACCAGGCAAGACAACCCACCACAACCACTCAAGACAACCCACCACAACCAGGCAACACAACCCACCACAACCACGCAAGACAACCACCACAACCAGCAAGAAACCACCACAACCGGCAAGACAACCCACCACAACCAGGCAAGACAACCCACCACAACAGGCAAGACAACCCACCACAACCAGGCAAGACAACCCACCACAACCAGGCAAGACAACCCACCACAACCAGCAAGACAACCCACCACAACCAGGCAAGACAACCCACCACTCGACAACCAACGCAAGACAACCCACCACAACCAGAGCAAGACAACCACCACAACCAGGCAAGACAAACCCACCACAACCAGGCAAGACAACCCACCACAACCAGGCAAGACAACCCACCATAACCAGGCAAGACAACCCACCACAACCACGCAAGACAACCCACCACAACCACTCAGGACAACCCACCACAACCAGGCAAGACAACCCACCACAACCAGGCAAGATAACCCACCATAACCAGGCAAGACAACCCACCACAACCACTCAAGACAACCCACCACAACCACTCAAGACAATCCATCACAACCACTCAAGACAACCCACCACAACCAGGCAAGACAACCCACCACAACCTGGCAAGACAACCCACCATAACCAGGCAAGACAACCAACCACAACCAAGCAAGACAACCCTCCACAACCAGACAAGACAACCCACCATGACAACGCAAAACACAACCCACTACAACAATGAAAGACGCAATCCACCAGAACCAAGACACTACCCACCACAACCCGGCATGACAACGCACCACAACAATTCATGACAACCACCCCAAGCACGCATGACAACCCATCACAACCACGCGTGACACGCAATCCTCCACCAACACACACTACGATAAGACAACCCACCACCAACACACTACGGCGGAACAACCCACCACCAACACAAACTATGGAACCCACCACCAACACACACTACTATGGAACAACCCACCACCAACACACACAACTATGGAATAACGCACCACCAACACACTACTATGGAACAACCCACCACCAACACACACTACTATTGAATAACCCACCAACAACACACACTACTATTGAATAACCCACCACCAACACACAATACTATGGAACAACCCACCACCAACATAAACTACTATTGAATAACCCACCACTAACATACACTACTATTGAATAACACACCACCAACACACTACTATGGAACAACCCACTACCAACACACACTACTATGGAACAACCCACCACCAACACACACTACTATGGAACAACCTACCACCAACATACACTACTATTGAATAACCCACCACCAACATACACTACTATTGAATAACACACCACCAACACACTACTATGGAACAACCCACTATCAACACACACTACTATGGAACAACCCACCACCAACACACACTACTATGGAACAACCTACCACCAACATACACTACTATTGAATAACCCTCCACCAACACACTACTATGGAACAACCCACCACCAACACACACTACTATGGAACAACCTACCACCAACATACACTACTATTGAATAACCCACCACCAACACACTACTATGGAACAACCCACCACCAAAACACACTACTGTTTAACAACCCACCACCAACACATATTACTATGGAACAACCCACTATGGAACAACCCACTATGGAACAACCCACTATGGAACAACCCAGGGTAGCGACTTCCAGATTCACTGAACTTCGTCTTTTTTGTATATGATTTGGAATTTAGTGTAAATTTTAATATTTGTTATTTTCGGTTCGATAAGGTTAACGTATATTAATCTATAATACTGTACCCATCAAGGGAGGTTCCTCGATGCTGGAGAGGGGCTCTTGATCTAGGAAATTGGACCTGTGGTCCAATTGTTTGAATCTAACCTGAATGTCTTCCATTCTCCCAGGCGCTGTATAACTTCTACGGGTTTAGATCTCCCATGAATGAAATAATAATAATAATACTGATAATAATATTATTGATTATAATAATACAGTAGTAATATTTATAATAATAATAATAATAATAATAATAATAATAATAATAATAATAATAATAATAATAATAATAATAATTAAATTAATAATAATAATAATAATATTAATAATAAAATTTCAAGCATTCAACTACAAACGGAGGATGGTTTGTGGTGTGAGCGGGGGGGGGGGGGGGGTCGGCGTGGTACAAGCTGAGACCAACTACATGGAGAAGCATGCAATTCATAATGCCTGAGAAATGTGAGGATATCAGGTTTGATCCAAGGAGTGGGAGAGCACCTGCGCTGCAAGGAGGCTGGAACCAGCACAAGGAAGGAAGGAAGATCTGACTTGAGTGAGGTTGTCTGGAAGACGGACCCAGCTGGTTGATGACAGATGTGTCAGGCAGAGGTGGCTGCTGCTGCCGTGGCCAGCCATGTGTCTGACACCTGCTGTTCTTAGACACCACTGTCTTGCTTCACCCCCACTACCATGGTGCTACTGTCTTGCTTCACCCCCACTACCATGGTGCTACTGTCTTGCTTCACCCCCACTACCATGGTGCTACTGTCTTGCTTCACTCCCACCACCATGGTGCTACTGTCTTGCTTCACCCCCACTACCATGGTGCTACTGTCTTGCTTCACCCCCACTACCATGGTGCTACTGTCTTGCTGCACTCCCACCACCATGGTGCTACTGTCTTGCTTCACTCCCACCACCATGGTGCTACTGTCTTGCTTCACCCCCACTACCATGGTGCTACTGTCTTGCTTCACCCCACTACCATGGTGCTACTGTCTTGCTTCACCCCCACTACCATGGTGCTACTGTCTTGCTTCACCCCCACTACCATGGTGCTACTGTCTTGCTTCACCCCCACTACCATGGTGCTACTGTCTTGCTTAACCCCACTACCATGGTGCTACTGTCTTGCTTCACCCCACTACCATGGTGCTACTGTCTTGCTTCACCCCCTACCATGGTGCTACTGTCTTGCTTCACCCACACTACCATGAATGCTACTGTCTTGCTTCACCCCCACTACCATGGTGCTACTGTCTTGCTTCACCCCACTACCATTGTGCTACTATCTTGCTCTCCCCACTACCATGGTGCTACTGTCTTGCTTCACCCCTACCATGGTGCTACTGTCTTGCTTCAACCCCACTACCATGGTGCTACTGTCTTGCTTCACCCCCACTACCATGGTGCTACTGTCTTGCTTCACCCCCACTACCATAATGCTACTGTCTTGCTTCACCCCCACTACCATGGTGCTACTGTCTTGCTTCACCCACACTACCATAATGCTACTGTCTTGCTTCACCCCCACTACCATGGTGCTACTGTCTTGCTTCACCCCCACTACCATGGTGCTACAATCTTGCTTCATCCACACTACCCTGGTGCTACTGTCTTGCCTCGCCACTACTACCATGGAGCTACTGTCTTGCTTCACCCCCACTACCATGGTGCTACTGTCTTGCTTCACCCCCACTACCATGGTGCTACTGTCTTGCTTCACCCCCACTACCATGGTGCTACTATCGTGCTTCACCCCCACTACCATTGTGCTACTGTCTTGCCTCACCCCCCCCTACTATGGTGCTACTGTCTTGCTTCACCCCCACTACCATGGTGCTACTGTCTTGCTGCACTCCCACCACCATGGGGCTACTGTCTTGCTGCACTCCCACTACCATGATGTTACTGTCTTCCTGCACTCCCACCACCATGATGTTACTGTCTTTCTGCACTCCCACCACCATGGTAGTAGTCTTGCTCCACTACCACCACCATGGTACTACTGTCTTGTTGCACTCCCACCACCATGGTGCTACTGTCTTGCTGCACTCCCACCACCATGGTGCTACTGTCTTGCTCCACTTCCACTATCATGGTGCTACTGTCTTGCTCCACTATCACTACCATGGTGCTACTGTTTTGCAGCACTCCCAAAACCATGGTGGTACTGTTTTGCTGCACTCCCACCACCATGGTGCTACTGTCCTGCAGCACTCCCACCACAATCATGGTGCTACTGTCTTGCTGCATTCCCACTACCATTGTGCTACTGTCTTGCTGCACTCCCACCATCATGATGCTACTGTCTTGCTGCACTCCCACTACCATGGTGCTACTGTCTTGCTGCACTCCCACCACCATGATGTTACTGTCTTTCTGCACTCCCACAACCATGGTGCTACTGTCATCCTGCACTCCCACCACCATGGTACTAGTCTTGCTCCACTACCACCACCATAATACTACTGTCTTGTTGCACTCCCACCACCATGGTGCTACTGTCTTGCTTCACTCCCACCACCATAGTATTATTGTCTTGCTCCACTCCCACCACCATGGTGCTACTGTCTTGTTGCACTCCCACCACCATGGTGCTACTGTCTTGCTGCACTCCCACCACCATGTTGCTACTGTCTTGCTCCACTTCCACTATCATGGTGCTACTGTCTTGCTCCACTATCACTACCATGGTGCTACTGTTTTGCTGCACTCCCAAAACCATGGTGATACTGTTTTGCTGCACTCCCACCACCATGGTGCTACTGTCCTGCAGCACTCCCACCACAATCATTTTGATACTGTCTTGCTGCTTTCCCACTACCATGGTGCTACTGTCTTGCTGCACTCCCACCATCATGATGCTACTGTCTTGCTGCACTCCCACTACCATGGTGCTACTGTCTTGCTGAACTCCCACAACCATGGTGCTACTGTCTTTCTGCACTCCCACAACCAAGGTGCTACTGTCTTGCTGCACTACTACCATCATGGTGCTACTGTTTTCCTGCACTCCCACCACCATGATACTACTGTCCTGCTGCACTCCCACCCCCATGGTGCTACTGTCTTGCTGCATTCCCACTACCATGGTGCTACTGTCTTGCTGCACTCCCACTATCATGATGCTACTGTCTTGCTGCACTCCCACTACCATGGTGCTACTGTCTTGCTGCACTCCCACAACCATGGTGCTACTGTCTTGCTGCACTCCCACCTCCATGGTGCTACTGTCTTGTTGCACTCCCACTACCATGGTGCTACTGTCTTGCTGCACTCCCACCACCATGGTGCTACTGTCTTGTTGCACTCCCACAACCATGGTGCTACTGTCTTGCTGCACTCCCACCACCATGGTGCTACTGTCTTGCTGCACTCCCACTACCATGGTGCTACTGTCTTGCTGCACTCCCACCTCCATGGTGCTACTGTCTTGTTGCACTCCCACTACCATGGTGCTACTGTCTTGCTGCACTCCCACCCCCATGGTGCTACTGTCTTGTTGCACTCCCACCACCATGGTGCTACTGTATTGCTGCACTCCCACTACCATGGTGCTACTGTCTTGCTGCACTCCCACCATCATGATGCTACTGTCTTGCTGCACTCCCACTACCATGGTGCTACTGTCTTGCTGAACTCCCACAACCATGGTGCTACTGTCTTTCTGCACTCCCACAACCAAGGTGCTACTGTCTTGCTGCACTACTACCATCATGGTGCTTCTGTTTTGCTGCACTCCCACCACCATGGTACTACTGTCCTGCTGCACTCCCACCCCCATGGTGCTACTGTCTTGCTGCATTCCCACTACCATGGTGCTACTGTCTTGCTGCACTCCCACCATCATGATGCTACTGTCTTGCTGCACTCCCACTACCATGGTGCTACTGTCTTGCTGCACTCCCACAACCATGGTGCTACTGTCTTGCTGCACTCCCTACTCCATGGTGCTACTGTCTTGTTGCACTCCCACTACCATGGTGCTACTGTCTTGCTGCACTCCCACCACCATGGTGCTACTGTCTTGTTGCACTCCCACAACCATGGTGCTACTGTCTTGCTGCACTCCCACCACCATGGTGCTACTGTCTTGTTGCACTCCCACTACCATGGTGCTACTGTCTTGCTGCACTCCCACCTCCATGGTGCTACTGTCTTGTTGCACTCCCACCACCATGGTGCTACTGTCTTGCTGCACTCCCACCACCATGGTGCTACTGTCTTTCTGCACTCCCACCACCATGATGCTACTGTCTTGCTGCACTCCTACCACCATGGTGCTACTGTCTTGCTGAACTCCCACTACCATAGTGCTACTGCATTGCTACACTCCTACCACCATGACGCTGCACTACCATGGTGCTACTGTCTCGCTGCACTCCCACTACCATGGTGCTACTATCATGCTGCACTCCCACCACCATGGTGCTACTGTCTTGTTGCACTCCCACTACCTTGGTGCTGCTGTCTTGCTGCACTCCCATCACCATGGTGCTACTGTCTTGTCTCACCCCCACTACCATGGTGCTACTGCCTTGCTGCACTCCCACTACCATGCTGCTACTGTCTTGCTTCACACACACTACCCTGGTGCTACTGTCTTGCCTCGCCCCCACTACCATGGAGCTACTGTCTTGCTTCACCCCCACTACCATGGTGCTACTGTCTTGCTTCACCCCCCCTACCATGGTGCTACTGTCTTGCAGCACTCCCACTACCATGGTGCTACTGTCTTGCTTCACCCCCTCTACCATGGTGCTACTGTCTTGCTGCACTGCTACTACCATGGTGCTACTGTCTTGCTGCACTCTATCACCATGGTGCTACTGTCTTGCCTCACCCCCACTACCATGGTGCTACTGTCTTACTGCACCACTACAATAGTGCTACTGTCCTGCTGCACCCCAACTACCATGGTGCTACTGTCTTGCTGCACCCCCACTACCATGGTGCTACTGTCTTGCCTCACTCCACTACCATGGTGCTACTGTCTTGCCTCACCCCACTACCATGGTGCTACTGTCTTGCTGCATTACTTCCATGGTGCTACTGTCTTGCTGCACCCCCACTATCATGGTGCTACTGTCTTGCTTCACTCCCACTACCATAGTGCTACTGTCTTGCTGCACCACTACCATTGTGCTACTGTCTTGTTGCACCCCCACTACTATGGTGCTACTGTCTTGCTGCACCACTACCATGGTGCTACTGTCTTGCTGCATCACTACCATAGTGCTACTGTCTTGCTGTACCACTACCATGGTGCTACTGTCTTGCTGCACCACTACCATGGTGCTACGGTCTTGCTGCACCACTACCATGGTGCTACTGTCTTGCTGCACCACTACCATGGTGTTACTGTTTTGCTGCCCACCCACTACCATGGTGAAACTGTCTTTCTGCACTCCCACTACCATGGTGCTACTGTCTTGCTGCATCACTACCATAGTACTACTGTCTTGCTGCACACTGCTATGGTGCTACTATCTTGATGCATCCTCACTATGGTGCTACTGTCTTGCAGCACCCTAACACCATAGTGCTACTGTCTTGCTACACCCTCACTACCATGGTGCTACTATCTTGATGCACCTTCACCATGGTGCTACTGTCTTGCTGCACCCCAACACCATAGTGCTACTGTCTTGCTATACCCTCACTACCATGGTGCTACTATCTTGATGCACCCTCACTATGGTGCTACTGTCTTGCTGCACCCTCAGCATGGTGCTACTGTCTAGCTGCACCCTCAGCATGGTGCTACTGTCTTGCTACACCCTCACTACCATGGTGCTACTGTCTTGCTACACCCTCACTACCATGGTGCTACTATCTTGATGCACCCTCACCATGGTGCTACTGTCTTGCTGCACCCTCACTATGGTGCTACTGTCTTGCCTGTATTTATGTCCTTTTTGGTTTTGATGCTTCCTCGCGAGTGAGATAACAGCATCCCATGAACCTGGGCCGAGGGAGAGGGGGGGTTCAAAAAAACGGATGCTGTGTAGAGGAAAACTTTGTACCAGGTTCTCCCCGGTGATCTCTCCTGAAGTAGAGCAATAAAGAGACGAGAGAGAGAGAGAGAGAGAGAGAGAGAGAGAGAGAGAGAGAGAGAGAGAGAGAGAGAGAGAGAGAGAGAGAGAGAGAGAGAGAGAGAGAGAGAAAGAGAGAGAGAGAGATAGAGAGAGAGAGAGAGAGAGAGAGAGAGAGAGAGAGAGAGAGAGAGAGAGAGAGAGAGAGAGAGAGAGAGAGAGAGAGAGAGAGAGAGAGGAGAGAGGGTAGGGCAAGTGAATATATGGACTGACTGAGGCTGAGCACTTTATGGGTTAGAGTTGGGATTCAGTACAGTCATTGGCATCAAATTCTACTTTGCTGTGACAAAATGATCGAATTTCCCGATCCCCTTCTGCCCTCGATCTATCGAAGAGCATATAGGAGGAGGCGGGATTACCACCGGCAGGCCGAGGTTACCCACATCAATATAACTTCCAGGACCACACCTTAATATGTTCAAATTGTCAGAACCTCGCTGGACACTGGTCCAGACAATGCGGAACAGCATTGTACCCGGACAGCACGACGGAGGCGCTGAACGGAAAGAGCCTTCCACGGAAGAAAGATTTGCGGAAAGGGGTTATAAAAAGAAACCTGTGCCAGGATATGTGGAAGGATCAATAGAAAACTTTCGAAGAAGATACGCTTCGAAAGGAAGGAAAATATGCCTTTATCGAGGAGAACCATTGAAGAATGAAGAGTGGGGCCCCAGGAAGAAGAGATACACGTAGCAGCACCGGAACCTGCGTGCCCAAGAAGGGTAAGATAGGATGACCAGGAGGTGGAAAAATGCAACAGTAGGAGCGGTGAAACGTGTAAAGTGGGGAGGGTTCTAGGAGGGGGTTGGGAAAGTTTGGCTTGTGCAGGGTTTTACCTGGAGGCAGAGGCGGTAGGCAGAGGTCTGCAGTGAATACTCTGATAGTGTACAAGATATTGGGAGTACCCAAGGAGAAAAGATGGCCTCCTGGACTACAGCTAGAACAAATACGTAACTCATCCCCTATTATAACGCTCGCTAACTCTCTTTCTGTCTCACTGATCATTTCTACCCCAATCCTTCCCCTCCTCATTTTAATCATTCATCTTATAGAACTAATCAAAAGATAAATCCCGTGGTAAGCTAGAAGGAAAAGCAGTTATATGAAGAGACTAGAAGCCAGCTGAGTAAGTTCTGAAGCCTTGTTTAGTAGTTCAGGATCCACCAGGAGGTGGCTGAACAAATCTTTGATTACAAATGTGTTGGAGAGGCCTGAGAAAAGCTCCAACACATGGTGGAAAAATGAACATGTTATTAGAAGACGGGGAAACTTATGTGACCCTTAATAGTAGAATTATAGTTCTCTATCATAATTTTAGTTTGGTATCTGCACAATTCATTTCCGATATCTGCTCAGTGGTATTGCCGTTATTTTCGGCATCCATTACTTTTTCGAAGACGTCAACAAAATAATAAGGCAGGAAGCAGTTAAGTGAACATCAGAGAGGTTGGCACTCTTGACCCTCCCCGTCTCTACTGACCATCCCACGGTTTCAGAAATTCTGAGACAGAATCTTCTCGCTTATTATTTTCAAACTGAGTTTTATAATTAATTCTAAGAGGCTGAGGTTAAAAAATGTTTCTTGAAATAAATGTTTCATTGCTTCTCCTGTATTTTTTCTGCTCAGAGATGATTCTTCTTGATCTCGCAAGATACTTGTAAAGCAGTAGGTATAGTGTAGACTCTTGTTGTATCCATGGCTAAATGCATTGTAAACTGATGAGGGCATTCGCTATTTTCTCTACAATATCATCCTTTTTTTCTAATTTATCTTTTCAATTTCTTTGTGCAGGACTGGTGGAATCAGTTGCCTTATATTCCACTGAGAGTGTAACTTTATATATATATATATATATATATATATATATATATATATATATATATATATATATATATATATATATATATATATATATATATATTTTTTATATATATATATATATATATATATATATATATATATATATATATATATATATATATATATATATATATATATATATATATAACTTTTCAGAAGTTGTTAAAAGTTATCCATGTATGATTAGCTTCCTGTTATTCCAGATACTCACGCTCCTCATACGTACGGGCTAGTATGATTAATGATGGCTTCCTCCATGGTCTTGTCTCCTTCACATGTACTACCTGGCATCAAGGACCTAGCTACACTAGAAGCATCACGTGCCAGCATCCACTGACTGAGGGTGGCCATGGTAACACATCGGATTTCTCAGAGAATCCCCTGATTAGTTTCCTGAAGGTTAGTGTTGCATCGGTAATATTGTCTGGTGTCTCTAGTTTCTATGTCATATATACAGAAAATGATATTTTAAAAGTGTCTCTTTTTTTTTTAATTCGAATATATTTCCTCTTCTCCAGTGTATCTACTGTTTCTGACGCCAGAGGCTCATGACAGGTTTTTCTGCGCCTTAGGAGGGAATGATTTTAAAAATTTTGCGGAGCGCCAGAACCAAAAGGTCATTTATCAGACTGTGCAGCTGTCGAGTGGAAAAAAACTTCTGGCAAATTGCACACACCGTGAAGAAGATAAAAAAAAAAAAAGAGTATTCGTTATTTAAGGCAGTGTGGGATGTTCGAAACGTCATTCAGTGGTGTGCCACACGTTTCACGCTCACATAGCACCCACCAGCAAGGAATGATTAAAACAATGTTAAACCCAAGCACGCGAGCATCCAGTAAAACAATAAATACTCTCACACGTTTAAAATGTACAACTGAGTAAAACTTCGCTACGGCTGCCAACAATTCTTTTCCTCTGAGCCTTTGCAACAATTTTTAATCCGCTTTTATCTCCGTACAGTTTTATTGTTCCTCCACCAAAACTGAAAAAAAAATAGAGGTATTTTTGTAAGCTTGATAATTTTTAATGTGCAATATTTTGTGGCAAAATACACAGTCCAAAGAACCAAATATACTGGTCAGTTGTCGGAATAAAAATATATTGAAAAGGAAGCCGTTTAAATCGGACCTAAACCTTGAATATAAAGGAATCTGATCTTTAGTAAGGGATGTTATGGGTGTTGTACGAGATGTTGATGGGTGGACGTGTATGTAGTAGTAACAGTCTCTATGATAACTATTCAGGTTGACTTCCAGAAGCTGACTGCATCTCTCATCCAAGCGCTCAGTTGACAGCATAGGTTGACTGTCTTTCGGTTGACTGGTTTCCGGTAATTGGTCAAGTCTTTCTTCTCGATAGTCTTTATTTGTTAGCTGAGTCATTTTTTGTTGTTGGCTGAGTCCGCGTAATGTATGATACATCAGTTGTATTGACCGAATCATTAAAGAGTATGCTGAAAACATCAGTTGTATTAAGTGAATCGTCATAGTGAATAATACAAACATAAGGAGTCGCTTTCGGAGGTCACCGAACCCGCGGCCCGGTCCCAGACCAGGCCTCTTGGTTGCTGGGCTGATCAATCAAGCTTTTAGTGTCCGCCACCCGCAAGCAAACGTATGCACCATAGCACGCTGATCGGGAGCTGTTTCGAGAAAGCTGTCGAGTTCCCTCTTGAAGACAGCTTGGGGTTTGTTGGTAATCCCCCTTATCGAGGGTGTTTAAGAGCCGTGGTCCCTTAACACTGATTGAATTATCTCTGTGAACTCATCGCTTCCCTGCTTTTCATTAGAAGTATCCTGCACTGTCGGCCAAGCCTCTTTGTGTTCATAAGTAGTAATTTCGGTGTGCAAGTTTGGGACTAATACCTCCAGTATCCTTCAAGCGTAGATTATGGTGAATCTTTCTCACCTACGTTATAAGGGGTTCAGTTCTAGAGACTTCAAGTGCTCCCAGTAATTTAGGTGCCTGAGTTTATAGGAGCTGTCAAGGTTCTCTGTACGTTATTCAGCTTAGCAGTTTCTTCTGCCTTGAAGGTCAACTTCGTCTCTCACTTGGCTCGCTGGCATCACCTCATGAGTCTTCACACTTTCTAAAATGCACAAAAACCGTAATACGGCCTTGCATTCGAGAGCAAATTAATTATATTCCAAGTAACGACTATTTATATGTAATTTTCCAGTAACGCAGAACAATTTAAAAAAAAATCTGCAATTTGTTTATCTGTTTTTCATATTAATCGGCAGTTTCATTCACATTTATTTTCGCTGCTCTTTGAAATTATGAATTATTGATTGATTTTTTTGGCATTTCACATGAAGGTCACTGAACAGGTAGTCAACCCTGGGGCAATTTTGACTTCCCTGGGGGAGAATGATAAGTGACCGAGTGCACCACCGGTTGTGTGAGACGTAGTGGAGGAGCCAGGGGTGTGCATTACACACCTCACCTCAGGCTTCTATTGTATAGGGAGTGCCAGTGAACACTGCCATGTGCCAGCGAGAAGAGTGCAACCTGCGCTTTCTAAGTCAACGCAAAGTTTAGCGATAGTGCCAACCCACCACCAATCACCAGCAAGCCATACAACCCACCACCAATCACCAGCAAGCCATACAACCCACCACCAATCACCAACAAGCCATACAACCCACCACCAATCATCAGCAAGTCACACAGCCCACCCTCAGCTATCAGCAACCCCCACAACCCACTCTCAACTATCAGCAAACCCCACAACCCCCACCCCTCAACCACTAGCAAGCAGCACAACCTATTACCATCCGCAAGTCACACAACCCACCACCAACCACAACTAAGCTGCACAACCCACCCTCAACCACCAGCAAGCCACACAACCCACCCTCAATCACCAGCAAGCCACACAACCCACCCTCAAACACCAGCAAGCCACACAACCCACCCTCAAACACCAGCAAGCCACACAACCCACAACCTACCACCAGCTCACCACCAGCTAGACAAACAGAGTCTGCAGCACAACACATCACCACCTCACACAGACCATTAACAATCCACTACACAACACTCAACAGCCCACCAATAACCCACCAGCAATCCATTAAAACCCAACCAACAACACATTACCAACCCATCACTAACCCTTTACAAACAAACCACTAACCCACCACGTAGCCACCAACTCACACAACCCATTAACAACTCACCAACAATCCCATCATCCCACCTCCAACTCACTACCAACACATCACAACATGACTGACAAATGATCTTGAGGAAGACAAGGTCCCAAGACCCAGTCCAGGCAGGGATAACAAGGTCTCTCTGTCAGTAGTGCACTAACAAATGCTCTCCTAACTCTGTCTTGACTCTCCTCTCCTCCTCCTCCTCCTCCTCTTCTTCTTCATCTTCCTCTTTATCTTCCTTTTCCTCTTCCTACACTACCTCTGTACAATTACTATTATTATCACTACCATCCCCTCGATCACCACCACCACTAGTAGCACCATCACTACGACCACCCTCACCACCAGTAGCACCACCACCACCAGTAGCACCAGCACCGTTAATAGCACCAGCACCACCAGTAGGACAATCACTACCACCCTCACCACCACCACCACCATCACCACCACCATCACCACCACAACCACCATCAATAATAAATCATAGAATACCTAAGTAAGAGGAGAGAGCGAGGGTGAGAGAGGGGGGTATCAGGATGGTGAGAGGTGAGAAAGGGGGTTCCACTGGGGTCATTTCTGGAACCAGAATGGTTTCTCATATACATAAATT
The DNA here is from genome assembly GCA_009830355.1 of Cherax destructor. Taxonomy (NCBI): domain Eukaryota; kingdom Metazoa; phylum Arthropoda; class Malacostraca; order Decapoda; family Parastacidae; genus Cherax; species Cherax destructor. The sequence continues at coordinate 41,696 of WNWK01003058.1, forward strand.
ATATAGCAGAGAAGATAAAGTCCTGTAATTTGCTGTGTGCGGAGGATGCTAGACTAATTAGGAAAAGTAAAACTGGAGAGAACATAGGAAGACCAGAGTAGTGGTCAGATAATGGCATCTTGAGGTCAGTCCCAGCAAATGCAAAGAGACGAATATTTGGAAAGTTGAAAGACGACTGGTGACCAAGTATAGACTCAGGTGTTAAAGGTTATATACCTCGAAGAAGGAAAGATGGATTTTGGAGTCACCATATTACCATCACCAAAGGAGTATATGATCATTATAGTTTCAGTGGCACATGACTGCCTTGCAAGCTTGAATACGACTTTCTGGTACTTATACACAGCGTATGTCAGCTCTCCCGCAGAGTATGCAGCACCTGCCTGGATTCCTCTCTGATCAACCATATATAGAAATTAGAGAAAGTACAAGAGCTGAGAAAACCGACCTTTGAGAAGAGGCTTAAAGAACATTTCCTAAAGACCTTAAAGGAAAGAAGAGCCGGGGGAGAAATGTAACAAAGAATAAGATACTTAGTGGGCTTCATCGGGAAGAGAGCGTCAGACTGTTCAAGAGGTTGGAGTCGAGAACTATGGGGTACATCTGGAAGTTAAAGACGTAGATTTTAGCCTCAGGGGACACAGGGAGCGGGGTGACTGAAGTGGAAGCAAGCGTCATACGCAGTTTTATGGACAGATTCAAAATGGCTCACGAGGCAGGAAACTTGTGAAATCAGTTATATGACGTTAAAAAGAAGTGGCCAAGAACTTAGACTAGACCATTGTAACCACGAGAACAGACACACACACACACACAGCCTCGGTGGCGTGGTGGCTAAAGCTCTCGCCCGGGTTCGATTCCCGGCGGGGCGGAAACATTTCGAAGTGTTTCCTTACACACACATACAACAGGCCTAGTGTCTAATCGACATGTGCCTAGGACAAAATGGTAACTAACTAACACACACACGCACAAACTGCTGTATGGTCAATTTTCCTTTAAGTGCAGACACAAAACCCAAAAAATGCATCAGACATTTTACACTCACACACAGTTATCCCTTGCATAAAAAATCAACATCTTCACTTAAACATGCATTTAAATGCAAGCACATCCACATACACGCTTTTACCCGAGCAAATGTTTGTATAAAAGCACATCCGCACGCACTCATTTGCACACACTTGTCCTCCAACTCATTTGCATGGCCTTGTCCTGCAAGCTGCTACTTACACTCAGGATATATGTGTACATGTTTGGTAGATTCATGCACGTTTACATATGCATGCAGCCTCGTACTGCATCTCTGCAGCGATAAAACGCTGCCTCAACCACGAGAGAGAGAACTTTTTCCTCCCTTTGAGATGAGCGCCTTCAAGAAGCTCTGGGTCGTCGCGATAGTCAAGACGCCGCTCACGTTTGCTTTAGAATGATGCTGCCGCCGGGGAAGATGGTATTGATGATGCTGAGGATGCTGCTACTGCTGCTGCTGCCGCTCCTGGGCTTCTTGAAGGTCTTTATAGCTTCTGGTCCTCTTGGGGGTGATGAGCTATGCCTACTAGTGATTTATATAACTGACAGTGTTAGAAACATATGCCGCACTCCGTACTTTTCCTTTAACAAAGATTGTGTTATAGGGGGCCGGGGTTATGTGGCACGGGAGAAAATTGTTTCGAATTTCGCAGAGACCAAAACATATCTAGTTAGAGGAACTGCTGCCCAGGCAAACAATACCTGAGCGGAAAAAATTATGAGCGTCTGGAACTCATATTTTAGAATAAACCTTACAAGGTTCATCTTAGAACCGGAGGCTCAGGTAGTTCTTGAGAACTCTTAGATATTAATGTTTGTTTATTTTCTTCTTCCCCTTATCCGTTTCTCTTTATTCTTTTTTCTTCTATTTTGCCCCTCCTCATCCTTCGCTGTGCTACAGATCAACAGTCAAAGATGCTCCATTTCTCGTCTGGGTTTTTCCCTATTCTGCAGATCTAACCTCTCTCTTCCTACAACCACTGGATCTATAACTCCCTATCTTACAGGTCTAGCCCACTCTTCCTACAACCACTGGATCTATAACTCCCTATCTTACAGGTCTAGCCCACTCTTCCTACAACCACTGGATCTATAACTCCCTGCTTACATCTCTGCCCATTCTTCACAACCTGGATCTATAACTCCACTCGGTTACCCTTTCCTACAACCACTGGATCTATAACTCCCTGTCTTACATGTCTAGCCCACTCTTGTTTTCATGGATGGAGCGCTAAACCTTGGTTACAGCGACTGGGGAAATAGTTTTAGGTTAAAAGTTGTCGACTGAGCAATGGTTATTGAGGCTTCTCTTCACCATTAGTTAAGAGGACTGTAACCATCAGTAGCAGGAATTAGAGTATATACTTCTAAAAGATATAATCCTCACGGTTTATATACGCTGAGAGCTATATACTTCTCGGTGTATATACTCTGGTTCAAGATCAGTTGGTGCTTTGTATTTACAGCTGTGGAAGGTAACGTGTATCTCTAAAATAGTGTTTGTGTTTGGCAATCAAAGGACCAATAGAGAGGGTGTTTGATTGTGTGTCTCTGAGTGATTGAGTGTGCTTGTGTGTGTGTGTGTGTGTGTGTGTGTGTGTGTGTGTGTGTGTGTGTGTGTACTCGTAGCAAACAATGCAAACAGCATAAATAAACACACACACACACACACACACACACACAAACAAACACATAATCGGTCTCTTAGGAAAGGGAATATAATTTCTTCAATATTATTTGTAAAAACTCTTAATAACAACCAAAAGTTTGCGAGAACTTTCAACAAAAGTATGGCTTTAATAACGAAAGAGTTAAGGCACGAACAAGCAAAATATAATATTAAATTACACTTTTCAGCGACAACAAAAAGTTTTAATTAATTTAAATGAACCTCTCAGAAACATTTGGATTCCCTCCCCGGCGCATTTTATTGTCAGTAAAGACTAGTTGAAAATGACTCCTGATTCTGTGGAGCTTTTGTGTCTGTCGCTGTCGAGCGACAGCAGACCACTGGGACTGGATCCCTGCGTTGCATGGACGACAGTCTTGTGTTCCCCGGGAGGACAGACTTATGCTGCTGGGACGGCAGACAAGTAATCTGGTGCTATGTAAAAAATCTTGCAACGGTGTATGCTGAGGCACCTACTGAGGGGAACTCAGGGAGTCCTAAGACTGGTTCTGCCACATCAGGAGTTCCTGGTCCCTGGCATCCTTCTACTAATGCCAAAGACGAAACTAATGGTTTAAAAAAAAAATCAGCCACCTTAAAAATTGCACCAATTCCCTCCTTCGCCCCAACGGAAAACAGTTAACCAAAGTTATGCAAATTCTTAGAAAGGTTATGTAAATTAAAGCCCTTTCATATTACGCAAATTTTCAGCAAGGTTAGTTTTGTTGGGAAATTAGAATTTGGCATATTCAAAATGTTCAAATGTTTAGGTAAACATTTTCCTTGGGGAACGAGAGGAATCTTTTCTGGTGATTGAAAGAAAATTTGAAAATAGGCAGTGCATGAATGTGCAGCGAGCTCAGGAGGTCTGATAAAGGATAAAGGGCCTCACAGGATTGCCCTTGGATCTCCAGAAGCTGTCTTACAACCGCTTTAATCGGCTTCAGTTCCATCTGAGTGCTCTCCCACGATGCCGGGGGACTGCCGCATCAGCCTCGTTGAGTACTAATTGAGAGTTCTATGCTCTCATTATCCCCTTCCTTGGTGAAACTGAGCAGTTTCGGAGTGGCAGAGACAGATCGGGCTAATCATACAGCCATTGATGAAGACCATGTCTTCACCACAAACACCAGTTAAATTAACTCCCAGGTTTCCCTGAGGACGTAATCAATTTTTGCCGAGAGTTCGCTGGTTCTCTGCCGCTTGACAACACAGTGAGAGCTGTGATATTGCTACTATATTACATCCTGTCTGTCCACCTTCTGCACCGATTTCTCCTTCATCTCCTGTCTCAGTGCTCAGAGCTGTCTTCCTACCTCCTGTCTATCTCACTCCCTCCCTTCCTTCTTATCACACCCTCATACTTATTTTCTCTCTCTTCCCTTTCCTTTCGCCTCACCACACTGAGAGGAGTTAAACTAATTCATTGGACACTAAGTTCATTCTCTCATACATCATACACTAATTAATGCAATGTTGCTTCCCATCCTTTATACAGTAAGTTATACAGTGTGGCTCTAAATACATTAATACACTGAATAAACCATGTCAAACATTAGTGTTACTTCATGAGTCTCTCCCTCGGAGTCTCTCTCAGTCTCCCTCCCTTTGCGTCTCTATGAATCATTAGTTCCGTTAAAATCAACAAATCTTTACTTTTCTCCGTCTCCTCCTTCCATCTCGCTCCAATCGGCTTACGCTTCAATCTCCCTCTGTTTCACTCTTCTTCCATCGGGCTAATATGTCCTTCAATCCCACTCCAATTTCCATCTATCGTGCTCCAATCTCGATTCAACCTCCATCTATCATGTTCCAATTTCCATCAATCTCCAAACTCGCTTCAATTTCCCACAAACCACCAATCGGAGGGTCGGACTTGGATTAAGAATTTTGGAAAATGTGAGAATTTTTTATATTAAAAAAAAGTGCATTTTTCGGGCCACACGCTGATATGTGTACGTTGTACATCACACAGTTGTTTGTATATTTCATATAAATTCAAACTATTCACATTTCCCATTTTTTGAGAACGTTCCTTCGTTATATATAATATTCAATAGTTATTAAGGCTTATCTTTCTCGCTTTTATTTATTTTCTTTATTATTTATTTAATTTGAATATTAAATTTTGTCTCACACACACACACACACACACACACAGCAAATGTAGTTCCAATTTTTAAAAAAGGAGACAGGAACGTAGCACTAAACTACAGGCCAGTGTCAATGACATGTATAGTATGCAAGGTCATGGAGACGATTATCAGGAGAAGAGTGGTGGAACACCTAGAAAGAAATGAGCTTATCAACGACGGCCAACACGGTTTCAGGGACGGGAAATCCTGTGTCACAAACCTACTGGAGTTCTACGACAGGGTGACAGCAGTAAGACAAGAGAGAGAGGGGTGGGTAGATTGCATATTCTTGGACTGTAAGAAGGCGTTTGACACAGTTCCACATAAGAGATTAGTGCAGAAGCTGGAGGACCAGGCAGGGATAACAGTACACTACAATGGATCAGGGAATACCTGTCAGGAAGACAGCAGCGAGTCATGGTACGTGGCGAGGTGTCAGAGTGGGCGCCGGTGACGAGTTGGGTTCCACAGGGGTCAGTCCTAGGACCGGTGCTGTTTCTGGTATTTGTGAAAAACATGACGGAAGGAATAGAATCCGAAGTGTCCCTGTTTGCAGATGATGTGAAGTTGATGAGAAGAATTCAATCGGACGAGGACCAGGTAGAACTACAAAGGGATCTGGACAGGCTGCAAGCCTGGTCCAGCAATTGGCTCCTGGAGTTCAACCCCACCAAGTGCAAAGTCATGAAGATTGGGGAAGGGCAAAGAAGACCGCAGACGGAGTACAGTCTAGGGGCCAGAGACTACAAACCTCAATCAAGGAAAAAGATCTTGGGGTGAGTATAACACCAGGCACATCTCCTGAGGCGCACATCAACCAAATAACTGCTGCAGCATACGGGCGCCTAGCAAACCTAAGAACAGCATTCCGACATCTTAACAAAGAATCGTTCAGGACCCTGTACACTGTGTACGTTAGGCCCATACTGGAGTATGCAGCACCAGTTTGGAACCCACACCTAGCCAAGAACGTAAAGAAACTAGAGAAAGTGAAAAGGTTTGCAACAAGACTAGTCCCGGAGCTAAGGGGTATGTCCTACGAGGAGAGGTTAAGGGAAATCGATCTGACGACACTGGAGGACAGGAGAGATAGGGGGGACATGATAACGACATATAAGATACTGAGAGGAATTGACAAGGTGGACAGAGACAGAATGTTCCAGAGATGGGACACAGCAACAAGGGGACACAGTTGAAAGTTGAAGACTCAGATGAATCACAGTGATGTTAGGAAGTATTTCTTCAGTCACAGAGTGGTCGGGAAGTGGAATAGTTTGGGAAACGATGTAATGGAGGCAGGTTCCATATATAGCTTTAAGAAGAGGTATGATAAAGCTCATGGCGCAGGGAGAGTGACCCAGTAGCGGCCAGTGAAGAGGCGGGGCCAAGAGCTATGAATCGACCCCTGCAACCACAACTAGGTAAGTACAACTAGGTGAGTACACACACACACACACACACACACACACACACACACACACACACACACATATATATATATATATATATATATATATATATATATATATATATATATATATATATATATATATGCAAAACAACCACGGGGAGTAGAATGATAGCTCTAGGCCTTTCGTGTTTCAATCAACACATCATCAGGAGCTCTATAATTGCCAGAGACTTCTATATCACTGACAATATATTTAAGTGTGTAAAGTTATTGATGTCATAGCGGAATTTGATCGAATTTTTTATTATTGCCACGTTAACTTCGTTTAGGCTACTATTACAATATCAACACTTGTGAGATTTCTCTAATGCTTTAATATTCATCCTTCTGGCTGTGGGCACTGTTGTGCCTGGGGCATTTCTTGTCCCTCCCTCTCCTCCCTCACTCACACCAGTGAAGACGGTCCTCTGGGAACGTACTTGCTGGGACATCCTCTTTTCTGCAATTTTGCAAGCGCCTGATGATGTGTTGATTGCAACACGAAAGACCTAGAGCTATCATTCTACTCCGCCTGTGGTTGTTTTGCATCCTGTATCGCTTGGTTTGCGTCATTTGCATATATATATATATATATATATATATATATATATATATATATATATATATATATATATATATATATATATATATATATATATTGTATTCTTGTCAATGTATTTTGTCTTCAAATAAATTTTATATATATTCAAAAGATGGGGTGGTAGGGGAAGAGGAATATTCAAATGGCTTCAGAAAGAAATCTAAATATTCTTCCTTGAAGCCTTTTAATCCACTTCTCCGAGGCTATGGGACACACAATTTACACCAGAGGTGGACCCCATCCTATATATATATATATATATATATATATATATATATATATATATATATATATATATATATATATATATATATATATATACATATAATGCAAATGACGCAAATCAAGCGATACAGGATGCAAAACAACCACAGGAGAGTAGAATGATAGCTCTAGGCCTTTCGTGTTACAATCAACACATCATCAGGCGCTTGCAAAATTGCAGAAAAGAGGATGTCCCAGCAAGTACGTTCCCAGAGGACCGTCTTCACTGGTGTGAGTGAGGGAGGGAGAGGGGAGGGACAAGAAATGCCCCAGGCACAACAGTGCCCACAGCCAGAAGGATGAATATTAAAGCATTAGAGAAATCTCACAAGTGTTGATATTGTAATAGTAGCCTAAACGAAGTTAACGTGGCAATAATAAAAAATTCGATCAAATTCCGCTATGACATCAATAACTTTACACACTTAAATATATTGTCAGTGATATAGAAGTCTCTGGCAATTATAGGACTCCTGATGATGTGTTGATTGAAACACGAAAGGCCTAGAGCTATCATTCTACTCCCCCCGTGGTTGTTTTGCATATACATAGATAAGAGTAAGGTGATGAGGGTATCAAACGATTTAAATAAAGAAAAATTGGATATCACATTGGAGAGAGGGATTATGGAAGAAGTAAATGTTTTCAGATATTTGGGAGTTGATGTGTCAACAGATGGGTTTATGAAGGATGAGGTTAACCATAGAATTGATGAAGGAAAAAAGGTGAGTGGTGCATTGAGGTATCTGTGGAGACAAAAAACGTTATCCATGGAGGCAAAGAAGGGAATGTACGAAAGTATAGTGGTACCAACACTCTTATATGGGTGTGAAGCATGGGTTGCAAATGCTGCAGCGAGGAGGAGGCTGGAGGCAGTGGAGATGTCCTGTCTAAGGGCAATGTGTGGTGTAAATATTATGCAGAAAATTCGGAATGTGGAAATTAGGAGAAGGTGTGGAGTTACTAAAAGTATTTGTCAGAGGGCTGAAGAGGGGTTGTTGAGGTGGTTTGGTCATTTAGAGAGAATGGATCAAAGTAGAATGACTTGGAGAGCGTATAAATCTGTAGGGGAAGGAAGGCGGGGTAGGGGTCGTCCTAGAAAAGGTTGGAGGGAAGGGGTAAAGGAGGTTTTGTGGGCGAGGGGCTTGGACTTCCAGCAAGCATGTGTGAGCGTGTTAGATAGGAGTGAATGGAGACGAATGGTTTTGGGACATGACGATCTGTTGGAGTGTGAGCAGGGTAACATTGTGTGAAGGGATTCAGGAAACCAGTTAATTGATTTAGTTGGACTTGAGTCCTGGAAATGGGAAGTACAATGCCTGCACTTTAAAGGAGGGGTCTGAGATAGTGACAGCTGGGAGGGACTTTTCTCAGCTGTAGTATCTGAGCTCCTCTGCAAAGACAGTGATTATGTATGAGTGTGGTGAAAGTGTTGAATGATGATGAAAGTTTTTCTTTTTGGGGATTTTCTTTCTTTTGGGTCACCCTGCCTCGGTGGGAGACGGCCGACTTGTTGAAAAAAAAAAAAAAAAAAATATATATATATATATATATATATATATATATATATATATATATATATATATATATATATATACAGTGGTATATATATATATACCTTCTGGAATGGATTAAGTTCGAAATCCGGGGTTCAACTGTGTTTGTATATATATATATATATATATATATATATATATATATATATATATATATATATAATTATATATATAGTTGAACCCCGGATTACGTACTTAATCTATTCCAGAAGGTCTATCTAAATCCGAAACGTACGAAAACTGAAGTAATATTTCTCATAAGAAATAATGTAAATCCAATTAATCAGTTTCAGACACCCAAAAGTATAAACAAAAAAAAATATTTTATAGAAACTAACCCGTGGTATGGTTTGTTTAACTAACTATAGTTTCACATACAGAAAATAATGAGAAATAAATATAAAGGACTAATGTAATGGATAAATGAACATTTAAATCACTTTTACTTTTATTGGCGTATGGAAGACAGCGAGGAGGGGAGAGGGAGGAGAGTTTATTGTTTTGAGACAGTACAAAATACTTGAATATGACGCTAATATCAACTCTATGGTTTATTTATCTATCACAATTCATCTAATATGAGATAATAAACAATATTAATAACATAGAAACATGTTATATACTCTAGATTGAATAAAATATGTCATTAAGTATGTGATTAGTGGCGGCTGCGGCAGCTGCAATTTCTCTCTCCTGCTGTGACTACATATCTTCCCATTATTATAAGAGAAAACGGAGTGTTTGTGAGGCTAACTGCACTACATCACAGTTTCATAAGGAAAACATTGAAACAATGTACGTAATTTATAAATAAGAAATATTGTATAAAAACATAATAGACAATGTAAAGAAATAAAGTTTCTATTGTATGTATACTATAGTACATACTTATCTTGGAGGAGATGCTGGCAGAGGTTTAGGGTGGTGGAAGATAGTGCAGGGCGGGGTATGTTCTCAGTGGCCCTATAAACCTCCAACGACATTGGAGGAGCTAGTTTCGTGTCGTCCTTTTTTCTATCGCTTAATTGCTTTACTTACTTGCTACACTCTTAATACTACACTGTATCACTGGTTGGCGCTATAGCCTTCATTGACTCCTGCTGCTTTAGTATCGTACATATCGTAGAATCACTGAAGAATTCTATCGTGTTTCTCGCCTTCTTTATCAAAGGGCTGGCACTCTGAACTTTCTTTGGCCCCATTGTGGCTTATTTAGCAGTTGCAAGCACAAAAAACAATGGACTATTACGAAATGAACGCGCGGAGTAATGTTTACTCAACGAGTAACAAAGGCAGACTGAGTCACAAACATATGAGAGGACGCGTCTGATACGTACGATTTCCGGGTGGAGGTACGAAATTCGGACCAAAATTTCTCCAAAAATAGTGGTCTAAATCTGAAACGCACGATATTCGGTGCGTACGAAATCCGGAGTTTCAAACTCAATTAACCCCAAGAAAGATTATTAGACGCCAGTGAAGAGCTCTTGATCCAGATAATTAAACCTGACCTCCCCTTCCTTGGATCGAATTTGACTGCCTCTTTTTTTTTCCAGCTGCTGAACGACCCTTACATTTTTAGCGCTCCCTTCTACCATCTCTGCCATGAATGTAATAATATTAATAATTAATTTGAACCCAATTAACCAAACAGCCAATAAGAAAAAAATTAATAACGTATACAATGATAAAAAAATAATTCTTCCTTCACGGCTTTAAACAGAATTACAAACAACAAAATGTTCCGGAAAATAAACTTTCAAATAGAATAGTAAATTTCTGGTCTTGAATGTAAGGGAAAAAAAAGTTTACGAAGTATAGTTAATGTGGGTCTTGAGTGTAGTGGAGTAAAAAGAGTCGAGGGTTGTGGTATCCAGGGGATGATACTTCTCTGGGATCAAGCAGAGACGAAAGTATGTTTACTGTTTGCTCGTGAGAGTAGTATTAGGTTGGTTACTTTATTAAGGTTCAAGACTTTGCAGTAAAGTAGAGGGTCCTTAATGACCCTCGTGTAGTCGATAGGGTTTTTAACCCAATTAACCAACCAACCGACCATGGCGTGACAGAGCTGACGGTGAAACCAGAAACCACTCAGAATGATCAGCTGGAGACACTGTTGACATGTGCTCCGTGCTGTGTTGTTTAGTAAGTTACCTCGTACCTGTTGTGTAACTGTTGTTTAGTAAGTTACCTCGTACCTGTTGTGTAACTGTTGTTTAGTAAGTTACCTCGTACCTGTTGTGTAACTGTTGTTTAGTAAGTTACCTCGTACCTGTTGTGTAACTGTTGTTTAGTAAGTTACCTCGTACCTGTTGTGTAACTGTTGTTTAGTAAGTTACCTCGTACCTGTTGTGTAAAAGTTATTCTTGAAGTAATGATATGTAATCATGATAGGAGAGCTAGAGACTTACTTCGCGTGGCTGGTGTTGACCATACCAGCTGGAAGCTACCGTCGTACAACTAGAAAGTGTAAGCCAGGGTCTATTGAGACCCTGGCTTACACCTGGCTTACACCCTCAGCATCAAAACTGTTGATGCTGAGTGTTGCCAGAGTAAAGTGCGTCAACGGCAAACTCTGATACAGATCGTGGAAGATAGTGAAGAAGAGAATAGACACAACACTTTCTGGCATTGTTAGAGTCTGTTAGAATCCTTATCTCCTGCAAAGTGTATAATACTGATAAGTGTATAAAAGAAGCATTTTCAACAAGAAGTAACTTTATTGCGGAAACATTTTTGCCCACCAGGAGTTTTATTAATCCAACCTTTATTTGTTCTCTTTGTCCAGGTTAACAGGTGAGTATTACGATCGGGGTTTATATTCTCCCCAAAACTGTCAACGTCAATTACTAGGTTAACCTTGCGAAGAGCAGGTGAAAGGTTCGAAAGAATTGCAGTTACCATTCTCTTAATCGTATCAAACCTGATTGCCTCCAGTTCTCCAAATGCATACAATATTTTGAGTGATTTTGATGAGTGTCAATATGCGATTCAAGAATAACAGTTTCTTGTATAATAGCAGAATTTTATTTAGTGATTCTTCAATCAATGAAGCTACACGTTCAGATATGCAAGAAGCTTCCGAAATAATCGTGGATCAAGAAATAATGTGTTTTGTGTCTACAAATGGATAAAAAAATTCCCTTCCTATCTTTCCTCTCGCTCCCTCTTTTTCATCCTCCTCCCTCTTCTTTCCCGCTCCCTCCTTGACTTCTGCCATATCCACCTTCCCTAGTCTGGATAAACTTCCCTCCTCCATCACCATCTCTAGTCTCCATCTGCCTTCATTTCGGCGTCAGTTTTTCCCTCTGCATATTTCATCAGTAAATTGCACTGGTATTCCCCTGCTTGCGCACCCCAAAGGAGTAGTGGCAGCCCCTTACTCACTCTCCCACTGAGTGGAAATAGTAGCCCCCTACTTGATCTAACCCCCCTCCCCCGTACACACACACACACAGTGAAGAGTGGGGCCAGGAGCTAAGTATCCACCCCTGCAACCACAATTAGGTGAGTACACACACATACACACACACACATTGTAATCACATTAATGGCGTAAAAGGACTAATTAACGGAACAGTGTGATTACATAAATGGTGCACTCTGACAACAGTGAAAGAGACGCCCATAAAAAGAAGGAAACAATCAATGCATGTATAATATTCGCCAGGACAGATGTCCTGACACGGGTCTTAGTCTGGACATCTGTCCTGGCGAATATGCATTGATTGCTGTTGTTTATTACAGCAAAAGCTAAATACCAGACTATGAATGAAGTGGAGACGACACTCATGAACAACACTGAAGAAGTGGAAGAAGAGGGAGAGGCTGGAGAATAAGTTTAAGTGGAAAAACGACGAAGTGGAAGAGGCAAAAGAAACAGAAGAAGAAACGGAAGGAAGGAGGGAATGAGGGAGGGAGAGAGAGGGAGAGGAGACTGACAAATCACTGAATAAACTGTAAGGGGAAAGGAGGGCGACCACTGACCCGCCAAGTCACTGCTTCAGTCCATTTAAAGCTGGTTTACTCCCAGGAAAGAAGACAGAAAGAGAGGGAGAGAGAGTGAGAGAAAGAGAGAAAGAGAGGGAGAGAGAGTGAGAGAAAGAGAGAAAGAGAGGGAGAGAGAGTGAGAGAAAGAGAGAAAGAGAGGGAGAGCGAGAGATGGAACTTGAGATTTAAGTGTGTAGAAAGGTCGGTCCTTAGCTTCACATTACTGGCCCATCAACTTGACCTCATTAGTTGGCAAATTATTGGAATCTGTTTCATCGGATGGAATGCGGAATCAACTTAGCGAGCATAATTAGATCAATGAATCTTAACACGGCTTCATGAGGGATATTCTTGCATAACAAAATCGATTTGTTTCTATATAATAATAAATGAATGACAACAATACCAGTAGGCATTTTCAGTAAGGTATTCGAAGCAGTAAATGATAGAATATTTCTATCAATGATATATATCTATTTATCTGGTTTTCAATAAGGTCTTAGACAGAACTTTCTCACAACAGATAAAAACCCACTGACGTAAAATTTCAGTTTTCTCCTGTTTGGAGACCTGGCTTGTTGACACGACCTACAAATATTATATATATATATATATATATATATATATATATATATATATATATATATATATATATATATATATATATATATATATATATATATATATATATATATATATATATATATATATTTTGATGGGGTCTACCTCTGGTGTCGACATGTAGCTCTGAGTTGTTATCTATGTTGTTTTACTCCCCATTGTATTTTGTCTTGAAATAAAGTTTGTATAAAAAAATGGGGTGGTAGGGAAGTGGAATATTCAAATGGCTTCAGAAAGAAATCTAAATATTCTTCCTTGAAGTCTTTTTATCCACTTCTCCGAGGCAATGGGTCCCACAATTGATTATATATACATTATATATATATATACATATATATATATATATATATATATATATATATATATATATATATATATATATATATATATATATATATATATATATATATATATATATATATATATAATACGTAGAGTTTAGTGTTATGCACCTTAATAAATACGTATATACATGCCGGAAAGAGCGGGTACACCCACGGTGCGGGTACACCCACGGTGCAGGTACACCCACGGAGCGGGTACACCCACGGAGCGGGTACACCCACGGTGCGGGTACATAGCTACATAGCATACATAGCTAGCGCTGCGCGTGAGTGCCTGTGGTCAATACACATTGGTAATTCTTAAACATTTTATTCTTGCTATTGTTTGAAATAAATATGAATAACAATGTTGAACACAACTGTAGTAAAGACTGGGACTGTATTTTATATTTGGAACAAAGAGAGGATGCTGCATCACTGTAAGTCTCTGTAGTAAACATTGAGTCCTCTTTGAGTGCTTCTCCATTCTTATTTATCATGCCTAGTGAATATCCAAAATGCTTTTGATTTTACGAGTTTCATTTTCTAATTCATTTCGAAAAAGCTGACTAAATAAGCAAATTTTATTTATTTTCAAGAACATTTATAAATTTGAGATTCAGTATTGGAAGTCGTTGTTTACAAACATTGCTCGGGATAATAGGGTTCAAATCCTGCTGGAGGGTCATTAGGGCCGCATGGTAACCCTCTCGCCACCAGATGACAATACTCGAATCCCTAAAATAGGGATTAAGTAAACTCTGCATATATAAGCCAAAAAAAAATGTGTTATGGGTATTTAAACGATTCTTAGTAATGATGAAGAGGTTAACATGTGTTTTGTATTCAATAATTGTTGATGTTATTTTTAATGAAATTTCTCTGGAAATTGTCATGTCAGTTATAAAGGAAGGACATGATTATTACTTCATATTATTAAAAGCAACATTTAAAAAACAATTCTGGTCAGTTTTGAGGCTGCCCGAACACCACCACATTTTAACAACACAATTATAGTCATTTCAACTTTTGATTTAAAAGCAATATTCATTTCATAGAAAATCAATAACTAAGCATCATTTAAAATCGTTTAAACTTGACATATAACGACATAAATATTTATAACGCGCCCGAACTATTTAAATGAGCTAAATGATATTGTGCGATCACTTTAACCTTTGTACTAACTCTGGTAAGCTGGCAATTTACTCACGAATATTTGCAACCAAAACGAATACAGCATTGTGACACACAAAGGACCACCCAGAAATTCAGTACAATGAAAAATCTAGTTTGATTTACGAAGATAAAGTTCTCCTGAAAATATTGCGAGAAGTGACCAGCGTGTGAAGCATTAAGCGAATTTGAATTTAGAGAAGAATTTTAAGATTGCATTGTCGTATTTGTATTACACACACACACACACACACACACACACACACACAACACACACACACACACACACACACACGCACACCAACGATGGCCAACTCGGTTTCAGGGACGGGAAATCCTGTGTCACAAACCTACTGGAGTTCTATGACAGGGTGACAGCAGTAAGACAAGAGATAGAGGGGTGGGTAGATTGCATATTCTTGGACTGTAAGAAGGCGTTTGACACAGTTCCACACAAGAGATTAGTGCAGAAGCTGGAGGACCAGGCAGGGATAACAGGGAAGGCACTACAATGGATCAGGGAATACCTGTCAGGAAGACAGCAGCGAGTCATGGTTCGTGGCGAGGTGTCAGAGTGGGCGCCGGTGACGAGTGGGGTTCCCCAGGGGTCAGTCCTAGGACCGGTGCTGTTTCTGGTATTTATGAACGACATGACGGAAGGAATAGACTCCGACGTGTCCCTGTTTGTAGATGATGTGAAGTTGATGACAAGAATTCAATCGGACGAGGACCAGGCAGAACTACAAAGGGATCTGGACAGGCTGTAAGCCTGGTCCAGCAATTGGCTCCTGGAGTTCAATCCCACCAAGTGCAAAGTCATGAAGATTGGGGAAGGGCAAAGAAGACCGCAGACGGAGCACAGTCTAGGGAGTCAGAGACTACAAACCTCAATCAAGGAAAAAGATCTTGGGGTGAGTATAACACCAGGCACATCTCCTGAGGCGCACATCAACCAAATAACTGCTGCAGCATATGGGCGCCTAGCAAACCTAAGAACAGCATTCCGACATCTTAATAAAGAATCGTTCAGGACTCTGTACACTGTGTACGTTAGACCCATACTGGAGTATGCAGCACCAATTTGGAACCCTCACCTAGCCAAGCACGTAAAGAAGCTAGAGAAAGTGCAAAGGTTTGCAACAAGACTAGTCCCGGAGCTAAGGGGTATGTCCTACGAGGAGAGGTTAAGGGAAATCGACCTGACGACACTGGAGGACAGGAGAGATAGGGGAGGACATGATAACGACATATAAGATACTGAGAGGAATTGACAAGGTGGACAGAGACAGAATGTTCCAGAGATGGGACACAGCAACAAGGGGACACAGTTGGAAGTTGAAGACTCAGATGAATCACAGGGATGTTAGGAAGTATTTCTTCAGTCACAGAGTGGTCGTGAAGTGGAATAGTTTGGGAAGCGATGTAGTGAAGGCAGGTTCCATACATAGCTTTAAGAAGAGGTATGATAAAGCTCATGGCGCAGGGAGAGTGACCCAGTAGCGGCCAGTGAAGAGGCGGGGCCAGGAGCTATGACTCGACCCCTGCAACCACAACTAGGTGAGTACACAAACGATTCCCAACTCTGTAATTGGCATACGTCTAGACTTTCAGAGCCTTCGTATAGCTGCGGCTCCTCACCTTGATGACCCAACTCCCACAGAGTACACGTATATTAGTGGCAGGGGTAGTTGACCAGTATGGTTCTGATATCAAAGCTTCAAAGGTTGGCTTGTTAAACACAATGAAGTCAACGAGATAATCAAGTGAAACCTTGCTTCAGCACTGTGCCCAGCCTTGCTTCAGCACTGTGCCCAGCCTAGGGCTGACTTTACCAGCTAGCACCCAGGATACGCCCACAAGCTACCTACACGGGATCACATTATATCCCTGGAGGAACGGTAGACTGCTGGTGTTGTGATCTCTGTGATCTGCTGCTCACAGGAAGTTCACAAATTCAAGAAGTAGAGGAACTTGGCCCAACAATACCACTTCATCCCTCTTCCATCACAGACTCTTGACTCCTGAGAAAAACATGACTTGGATTTCTTCGAAAGCTAAGCAACTTTCTCTTCCAGCGCCTCAGAGTGGCGATCCAGTGAGGGAACGTCTATTGCATCTTGGCCTCCTGACTAGCTTCTTGGGTATGCATGAATGTAAATTCCTCAACATAATTTTCCTCACTAATATGTAATCAGATGTATCAAGTATCATTCAAATATAAGTTTTAAAACTTCTATATATAACACACACACACAGGAATGGATCATGTGTATTAAAACCTTGTATGTGTATAATTATACATTATCAAAATATTATAAAAACACTTGTCAAAGAGTAACATTCGTACAAGAATGACGTTTTAATTTTCAATAAAAGTTACTGGATACTTTATGTACTGGAGTGAACTGGTGTGGAAGCTGCCAGTTCTCCAGTGTGTCTGTGTGCTCTCAGTGGCGGCGCTCGACCCCTGATTCCTTTGTGGAGCCCGACCCATGATTCCTCAGTGGCACCGCTCCCTGATTTTCTCAGTGGCGCCCCCGGATTTCTCAGTAGTGCTGATTCCTCGGAAGGGCCATCGGACTCCTCGGTGGCACCCCGACTTCTCAATGGCACGTCATACACTCTTGGCACAGACTCTCGTGACATCCCTTCTCTCTGGGCACAGACTCTCCGTGGCACCCCATGCATTCTGGGCACAGACTCGCCTTGGCACCCTAAACTCGCTGTGGTGCCCTAGACTCGCCGTGGCACCCTAGACTCGCCGTGGCGCCCTAGATTCGCCGTGGCGCCCTAAACTCGCCATGGCGCCCTAGACTCGCCGTGGCACCCTAGACTCGCCGTGGCGCCCTAGACTCGCCGTGGCGCCCTAGACTCGCCGTGGCACCCAAGACTCGCCATGGCACCCTAGACTCGCCGTTGCACCCTAGACTCGCCGTAGCGCCCTAGACTCGCCGTGGCGCCCTAGACTCGCCGTGGCTCCCTAGACTCGCCGTGGCACCCTAGACTCGCCGTGGCATTCTAGACTCGTTGTGGCGCCCTAGACTCGCCGTGGCGCCCTAGACTCGCCGTGGCACCCTAGACTCGCCGTGACACCCTATACTCGCCGTGGCACCCTAGACTCGCCGTGGCACCCTAGACTCGCCGTGGCACCCCAGATTCTCGTACCTGAAAAGTGAAAATATTTCGAGTAAATGTCAGACCGCAAATAGGAATACGATTTAATACAGAAGTGAAACTTTACTGTAAGATGATTAACCTGTCAGTCATACCATTCTCCATTTAACACACTCTCTTTCTCTCCCTCCTCTCTATCTTTATCTCCCTCTCTCTCTCTCTCTTTTATATTTTCTAAATAAACTAATCTGTGAGTGTTATCACTATATACATAAAGCCGGAGCCAGAATAATATTAACATGAAATATGAGCTGAAATCTCCCCTCCAAAGCAAAATTATTTTCATCTTTGACCTTTGATAATAATGAACTTGGTTGGGGCTTTCCGTTTACTGCTCTTCTCCCCCGTTGCTTCCCTCCCCCGCTGCTTCCCTCCCCCGCTGCTTCCCTCCCCCGCTGCTTCCCTCCTCAACATTTACTTTGTAATTGCACGCTCCTTAAAGTAGCTTTTCTCCCTTGTTATTCTTCCATCACTCCCTCATCTTTTATTCAAGGATTCTCTCTTCCCTTTTCATTAAGGCATCTTTCAATATTCTTATTAATAATGCTGTATTGCCACATATTTATCAACATATCTTCCTATTTTTATCTCCTTATCGTCTTCCATACGCTTTCAGTACATCCTGGTTAAAAGTTGGACGTAATTATATCTAAAAGAGATAATCGAAATTACCCAAGTGTTTCTCAGAAGAAGATTCGCGTCTCATTGTCTGATTGTCCTCTATATACGAATTATCCATCATGATAATACTAACAAAGAAGATAGATCTGCACTCTTATCTTCATTGTGAAAGTCATTCTACTGAAGGATATCAACTCTGAGATGAGACAAGTCACAGACACTCAAGCATCATGAATTATATTCTGGCAATTAGAAATCTCTAATTGCAAGTATGAAACATTTACTAGATTATGTGATTTTGTCTTTCAGAATCAGGTTGGGATATTGTCACCTGTGACAGATAAATATACATGTAAAAGGTAAGCATTAAAGTCCTGCCTCTTCTATGGGTGAGTTCTGTTAAAGCGACCATCTTCACCACAATGTAATACGGTGGAGTGTGGATGAGTGGAGAGGAAGTGTGGATGGGTGGAGAGGGAGTGTGGATGGGTGGAGAGGGAGTGTGGATGGGTGGAGAGGGAGTGTGGATGGGTGGAGAGGGAGTGTGGATGGGTGGAGGGGAGTGTGGATGGTGGAGAGGGAGGTGAATGGGTGGAGGGGAGTGTGATGGGTGGAGAGGGAGTGTGGATGGGTGGAGAGGGAGTGTGGATGAGTGGAGAGGGAGTGTGGATGGGTGGAGGGTGAGTGTGGGTCGGTGAGAGGAGTGTGGGTGGTGGAGAGGGAGTGGATGAGTGGAGAGGAAGTGTGGTGAGTGAGAGGAGTGTCGATGGATGAGGGGAGTGTGGATGGTGGAGAGGGAGTGTGGATGAGTGGAGAGGGAGTGTGGATGGGTGGAGAGGGAGTGTGGATGGGTGGAGAGGGAGTGTGGATGGGTGGAGAGGGAGTGTGGATGGGTGGAGAGGGAGTGTGGATGGGTGGAGAGGGAGTGTGGATGGGTGGAGAGGGAGTGTGGATGGGTGGAGGGGAGTGTGGATGGGTGGAGAGGGAGTGTGGATGGGTGGAGAGGGAGTGTGGATGAGTGGAGAGGGAGTGTGGATGGGTGGAGGGTGAGTGTGGGTGGTGGAGAGGGAGTGTGGGTGGGTGGAGAGGGAGTGTGGATAGGTGGAGGGGGAGTGTGAGTGGGTGTAGCGGGAGTGTGGATGGGGGAGAGGGAGTGTGAATGGATGGAGAGGGAGTGTGGATGAGTGGAGAGGGAGTGTGGATGAGTGGAGAGGGAGTGTGGGTGGGTGGGTGGAGAGGGAGTGTGGATGGGTAGAGAGGGAGTGTGGATGGGTGGAGAGGGAGTGTGGATGGGTGGAGAGGGAGTGTGGATGAGTGGAGAGGGAGTGTGGATGGGTGGAGAGGGAGTGTGGATGGGTGGAGAGGAGTGTGAATGAGTGGAGAGGAGTGTGGATGAGTGGAGAGGAGTGTGGATGAGTGGAGAGGGAGTGTGGTGGTGGAGAGGGAGTGTGGATGGGTGAGAGGGAGTGTGGATGGTGGAGAGGGAGTGTGGATGGGTGGAGAGGGAGTGTGGATGGTGGAGAGGGAGTGTGGATGGGTGGAGAGGAGTGTGGATGGTGGAGAGGGAGTGTGATGAGGGAGAGGAGTGTGGATGGTGGAGAGGGAGTGTGGATGGTGGAGAGGGAGTGTGGATGAGTGGAGAGGAGTGTGGGTGGGTGGAGAGGGAGTGTGGATGGTGGAGAGGAGGTGGAGTGGGTGGAGAGGGAGTGTGGATGGTGGAGAGGGAGTGTGGATGGTGGAGAGGGAGTGTGGATGGTGGAGGGAGGTGGATGTGGGGGTGGATAGGGGTGTGGTGGGTGGAGAGGAGTGTGGATGGTGGAGAGGAGTGTGGATGGGTGGAGAGGGAATGGGATGGGTGGAGAGGGAGGTGATGGGTGGAGAGGGAGGTGGATGGGTGGAGAGGAGTGTGGAGGGTGAGAGGAGTGTGGAGGGTGAGAGGAGTGTGGATGGTGGAGAGGGATGTGGATGGGTGGAGAGGGAGTGTGGATGAGTGGAGAGGGAGGTGGATGGTGGAGAGAGGGGTGTGGTGGTGGAGAGGAGTGTGGATGGGTGGAGAGGAGTGTGGATGGTGGAGAGGGAGGTGGATGAGTGGAGAGGGAGTGTGGTGGTGGTGGAGAGGGAGGTGGATGGGTGGAGAGGAGTGTGGATGAGTGGAGAGGGATGGATGGGTGGAGAGGAGTGTGGATGGTGGAGAGGAGTGTGGATGGTGGAGAGGGAGGTGGATGGGTGGAGAGAGAGTGTGGATGGGTGGAGAGGAGTGTGGATGAGTGGAGAGGGAGTGTGCAGAGGGAGGGGTGGGAGAGAGACTGCACTAAGAAATACATGGACAACTTTCACTACATGACTTAAAGCTCCTAATTTCCTCACTCAGTCATCAGAAAGAAGAGGAGAATGAAGAGCAAAAGTTGGGAAAAGAGGAGGTGGAGGAGAAGGAGGAAAAGAAGGAAAAGGGCAAAAAAAATAGAAGAAAATGGGATAACTTCTCAAGTGAATATCCCAGTAAAACGATAAAACAAGTATAATGAGAGCAAAGAAGTTAAACAATGAGTATAAGCAATGAAACCAACGTAGAACAAGAAGGCAAAGCAACAATCCAAGAAGTAAGGCATATGGAGAAGGAGAAACAGAAGAAAAAGGGGATGAAGAAAAAAAAATAGTTTCGAATTCAGTGTACACTGTAAAGAAGCAAATGGTGACAAAACAGGAAGCAGCGTCGTACAATCAGGAGAGTGTAGCAGTGCCAGGCACCCAACACTACTCCAACAAGGCACTACAAGGCTAACATCAGAGGGCGCACCAATCTCCCTTCACAGCAGCAGCCAAAATTTTCTTGCCTCTTAACTGAATTATTTTATATCCGTCTTCTCGTCGTACTGCAACGACTCTTGTGCTCCTCTCATCCCATCGCTGCAGGGTCGTAAAAAAAAAAAAAAAAATTTCTTAAGTCTTCTGCAGTATGATCAGATGCGCCATGCTGGCAACTATGTTCCAGGACATGTTTAAAGTCTCTCTCTCTCTCTCTCTCTCTCTCTCCTCTCTCTCTCTCTCTCTCATTTAATAAATTTGCTTACTGTTATCACGGTAATTACATGCCCACAGGATCGTCTCTCGCACTATCGGACAGAGGCGATTAACATCTTTAATTAAAGCAACTAGGTAACAATATTTCAAGTTAGACTTTATTAGTGAAGCCTTCGTTAGAATGCTGCCTAGAAGATTCATTCTTAGTTACTAGTTGACCGTTCAGGTTGAAATTCACTTCAATTATAAAAGTCATTTTGACTTTTTGCTAAATTAAATATAATAGGCTGACCTTAATATAAAATTAGATAAAAGAAGGATGACCATATCTTAGAATTAAACTAAACACGATGACTTTGCACCTGAATTAGATCAATCAAGTTGATCTTGCTATAGAAATATCATTACTTACGGTAAAGTTACCTATTTTAACTGACTCTAAAATAGTATAACCTAACTTTAAATTTGAATAAATGGTCTAGAAAACAGACAAGCTGATAAACGATACACTTGTGTAACATTTGTCTCATTTACTAACTTCAGATAATTGGTCTGCGTAAGTTGACACAGAGCGTTCAGAAATTGACATTGGAAACCACTTAAGAGAATAATGATGACAGACAGAAGTCTCACGGGGCGCACCAAAGCCGGTCAGAACCCTAATTGGTGAGAATGATAGCATCGCTGGTGTTGAGTCTCTTAAATATGGCTGTAGTGTCCCACGGCTTTCAACGACACCTGTCTTGGTTAGATACCGGACTCCGCTTAGCAAACAGAGGTGGGCCTCGGCAGCATCAACCGCTGGCTAGTCCAATACCGAGTATAAATTCTCTTGATGCAGAACAAATCTTAATTATAGACTTTCCGCTTCATAATAGTCTTAGCCAGGGCGTGGCATCGTTTATAATAACGGAGCTGTTCTTCATGTTGTTGGCACTTCCTGCCATCCAACACACTTGAGCTCGACTCAGTGACCTGCGTGGACCCGAAGTGGAGACTCGCACCCTAAAATTTGCACTAATAACAGCAACCATTCTCCCTTTTTGAAGACTCATGCCTGACTTGTTACTAGAAAGGGACAGAAGCAGTTATTTAATTCAGGACCGATTTGTTTTAGAGAAAATAACGAAAATTTACAATTCAGAAGAGAGGGTTTTTGAAGTTTTGTGAGAGTTCATTAGGGAACTCGTGCTTTCTAAAATTAAAAATATGAGTTGACATGTGAGAATGACGAGCCAGCGTCTCACTATATCATTCACGGTGATCTAGCTGTGAACTGCACTTCCGAGCGAGGTGTTTACCAGAGTGTGCCTGTATAATGAGGTACTGACAACGGTCACTTATCAAATAGCAAGATTGATTCTTAGGAAAATTATTCCTATTGTAAATCACATGTCTAAGTGTGGGTAACTTTAAATATTGAAAAGCTATGGCTGAAAATATTTCAGTCATAGACAGAGAAGCCATCATCTGAGGAGGAGACTCATCATTTAAGCACAGGAAGGATGGGGTTTGATATGAAGTCGTCACACCAATTTTAGTATGATTCCTTTAAGTAAAGATTGAGTAACACAAAGAGGATCAATAAACCACTAGAGAAATCTGGTCCTAACACCGACAGTGTCCAGCAGTGTTAGCTATCACATAGAATCTGAACCTGGGGACTGATGACAAGTACCTAGCTCTCCAGCTCTGAGCAATTTGGATCAAGCGCTCGTCACAGGCTGAGCTGGCACTCACAGATCGGAAGCTATCAAAGCTTCAGATGATTATGAATCTGTGTGTCTTGGCTCTTTCAGTATGGAAGATCGTGTGGTCAGAAATTTGGGAGTTCGTCTCTAGCTTTCTAAATTCTTCCCTATTTTACAGTCTGTGATATTAATTTTGTATTGCCACATTGTGTCTGAAGGTCCCCCTCCGCCAGTGTAATTATTTATTGAATTCTCTCTTATGTCATTGTGTTAAAACATACCTTTACCCTCTCCCTTCTGGAAGTCATCCTAACACGGTGGTAAAAACTTAGGAAAATCAAATTATTTAGATGCCTATATATGAAGGAATAACACACCTTGGGACAAATTATGTTAGAAGTTTTTTTTTTCGTCAGGAGACGTGATAATGCCCTCTGAGGCGGGTCTCGGTTAAATCACCCATTCACTGAAGTTTCTAGTCATTTGATCGAGGCCTTTCACTGGCCTATCAGTACACCCCGTTAGAAATAACTCTTATCAGATAACTTAAAATAACAATTGCCGGTGTAATCAAGAGAGGTATGGAACTATTGTCATTAAGAGAGACTCACCTCTCTAGTGAGTGATATTAATTCACTTGTGTTCTCCAGTGCTCCTCCAGTATTAAACTTCTTTGATATTTTTTGCATAATTCTTCGATATTATTATTCTGTGTTGGTTCCCATCTTCATTCTCTCCACACACTTCTCTTTGATTCCTTACTTCTTTCCCTGCCTTCCTTTCCCCAAACATCACCTGCCTTCCTTTGTCACCCACCCTTGTTCTTTTCATCCATCCCCCTGCCTTTTTGCAATAACCCCACTACCTGCCTGTCTCACAAACCCCACTGCCACCCTGTCTCACCCACCCCTTCCTTCATTTCTCATCCCTGGCCTTCCTCTCCCACACCCAACTCCTGCCTTCCTCTCTCACACCCACTTCCTTCCTTCCTCTCTCACACATACTTCCTGCCTTCCTCTCTTACACCCACCTCCTGCCTTCCTCTCTCACCCATCTCCTGCCTTCCTCTCTCACACCCACTTCCTGCCTTCCCTCTCTCACCCACTTCCTGAATTCCTCTCTCACACCCACCTCCTGCCTTCCTCTCTCACCCACTTCCTGCCTTCCTCTCTCACCCACTTCCTGCCTTCCTCTCTCACACCCACTTCCTGTCTTCCTCTCTCACACCCACTTCCTGCCTTCCTCTCTCACCCACTTCCTGCCTTCCTCTCTCACATCCACCTCCTGCCTTCCTCTCTCACCCACCTCCTGCCTTCTCTCACACCCACTTCCTACCTTCCTCTCTACATCCACCTCCTCCTTCCTCTCTCACCCACCTCCTGCCTTCCCTCTCACCCACCTCCTGCCTTCCTCTCACACCCACCTCCTGCCTTCCTCTCTCACCCACCTGCAGCCTTCCTCTCACCCACCTCCTGCCTTCCTCTCTCACCCACTTCCTGCCTTCCTCTCACACCCACCTCCTGCCTTCCTCTCTCACCCACCTCCTGCCTTCCTCTCTCACCCACCTCCTGCCTTCCTCTCTCACCCACCTCCTGCCTTTCCCCTCACACCCACCTCCTGCCTTCCTCTCTCACCCACCTCCTGCCTTCCCTCTCACCCACCTCCTGCCTTCCTTCTCACCCACTTCCTGCCTTCCTCTCACACCCACCTCCTGCCTTCCTCCACACATCCACTTCCTGCCTTCCCTCTCATCCACTTCCTGCCTTCCTCTCTCACCCACCTCCTGCCTTCCTCTCTCACACCCACTTCCTGCCTTCCCTCTCACCCACCTCCTGCTTCCTCTCACCCACCTCCTGCCTTCCTCTCTCACCCACCTCCTGCCTTCCTCTCTCACCCACTTCCTGCCTTCCTCTCACACCCACCTCCTGCCTTCCTCTCTCACCCACCTCCTGCCTTCCTCTCTCACCCACCTCCTGCCTTCCTCTCTCACCCACCTCCTGCCTTCCTCTCACACCCACCTCCTGCCTTCCTCTCTCACCCACCTCCTGCCTTCCTCTCTCACCCACCTCCTGCCTTCCTCTCCACCCACTTCTCTCCTTCCTCTCACACCCACCTCCTGCCTTCCTCTCCACATCCACTTCCTGCCTTCCTCTCTCATCCACTTCCTGCCTTCCTCTCTCACCCACCTCCTGCCTTCTCTCTCACACCCACTCCTGCCTTCCTCTCTCACCCACCTCCTGCCTTCCTCTCTCCACCCACTTCCTGCCTTCCTCTCTCACCCACCTCCTGCCTTCCTCTCACTCCACTTCCTGCCTTCCTCTCTCACCCACCTCCTGCCTTCCTCTCTCACCCACCTCCTGCCTTCTCTCTCACCCACCTCCTGCCTTCCTCTCTCACCCACTTCCTGCCTTACTCTCTCACCCACCTCCTGCCTTCTCTCACACCCACCTCCTGCCTTCCTCTCACACCCACCTCCTGCCTTCCTCTCTCACCACTTCCTGCCTTCCTCTCCACCCATCTCCTGCCTTCCTCTCACACATCCACTCCTGCCTTCCTCTCACCCACTTCCGCCTTCCTCTCACACCCACCTCCTGCCTTCCTCTCACATCCACCTCCTGCCTTCCTCTCTCACCCACCTCCTGCCTTCCTCTCTCACCCACTTCCTGCCTTCCTCTCACACCCACCTCCTGCCTTCCTCTCACACATCCACTTCCTGCCTTCTCTCATCCACTTCCCTGCCTTCCTTCACCCACCTCCTGCCTTCCTCTCTACACCCACTTCCTGCCTTCCTCTCTCTCACCCACCTCCTGCCTTCCTCTCTCACCCACCTCCTGCTCCTTCTCACACCCACTCCTGCCTTCCTCTCACCCACCTCCTGCCTTCTCTCACACCCACTTCCTGCCTTCTCTCTCACCCACCTCCTGCCTTCCTCTCTCACACCACTTCCTGCCTTCCTCTCTCACCCACCTCCTGCCTTCCTCTCTCACACCCACTTCCTGCCTTCCTCTCTCACCCACCTCCTGCCTTCCTCTCTCACACCCACTTCCTGCCTTCCTCTCTCACCCACCTCCTGCCTTCCTCTCTCACACCCACTTTTGCCTTCCTCTCTCACCATACACAGACACACATTTCAGCTGTGAATGTAACTCTTGAACAAAGTAACAAACCATTACTGACGTGCTATGTCCATTGTTTATATTCTAAAAAAAAAAAAAAAAAATTGCATAAGAGGCTGGCGCCATTACATATTCCTAGGCACACAAAGATTATACATTGTTATCTACTCGTGTATATATGTGTGGTTAGATAAATTATGTCCTAAATTCTTCCACCCTTTGCTCTTTCCCCCTCCCCCTACCCCTCCCCCTCCCCTCAATCTTCTATATTTAATTTACTGTATAATTTCTCTCGCCCTCGCTCTGGGATGGAGACATTAAAAAATCCATTTGTCCTGTGCATGGGATAGGCTATCCTGGGAGATGGCAATGTCCAAGATATAAATATATATGTATATATATTAGGTAAATGAACAGAAATGCAACTAATATAACATTTCATTGTGGCAATGTTTCCATTTTCAGAATCTATTTTTTGGATGTTCCACGTTTTCGTTGGCTTTCAATTGAGTCATTGCTTCACCCGCCGCTTACACCCGCCGGCGGGTGGAACTTAATCTGAGCAGTGACTCAATTTGAAGCCAACCTGGAACATCGAAAAGCAGGTGCTGTGAACACCTATGTATATTCATACATATGTGTTCACACATATATGCATACTAGGGATGTTACAAAGTATTGGTATCGGCGGGTATTGGCATTTTTAAGGTATCAGTTAAAACCCAGCCGATACTTTATGAAATATTTATATTATAAGTGTACTTAAAAATATCAACATTAACATTTGCCTCACGATTGAGAGTTACTCACACACACACGAATTATGAATTAAAAAAAGTCTTGAAAAAATTACCAATAAATTTACACATAAATATACCAAATTTCACCATTAAAAGTAATATGATAGACACCGCCACCTTGAAGTTGCCACTAAATGAAATAGAGATGTAAGAAAGAAAGAAAGGAGAGAGAATAGATACAATTTTGAGAGAGGGAGGAACGGGGATATATAGTTTGTTGGAGCAGAAGAGATAAATGCAGTTTTGAGGAGGAGGGGGTTTAGAGCAGGGAAAAACTACGGTTTGGAGGGAGATGGTGTGAATACAGTTTGGAGGGGAGATGGTGTGAACACAGTTTGGAGGAGATGGTGTGAATAGAGTTTGGAGGGGGAGATGGTGTGAACACAGTTTGGAGGAGATGGTGTGAACACAGTTTGGAGGAGATGGTGTGAACACAGTTTGGAGGAGATGGTGTGAACACAGTTTGGAGGAGATGGTGTGAACACAGTTTGGAGGAGATGGTGTGAACACAGTTTGGAGGAGGAGATGGTGTGAACACAGTTTGGAGGAGATGGTGTGAAAACAGATTTGGAGGAGATGGTGTGAATACAGTTTGGAGGAGGAGATGGTGTGAACACAGTTTGAGGAGATGGTGTGAACACAGTTTGAGGAGATGGTTGAAACAGTTTGGAGGAGATGGTGAACACAGTTTGGAGGAGATGGTGTGAACACAGTTTGAGGAGATGGTGTGAACACAGTTTGGAGGAGATGGTGTGAACACACAAGTCCCTTTGACAACTAGTAACAAACTCTAGACCATCTTCTAACATAAGCAGCTTTGCGTGGGCAAACCAACGCTCTAACTTATTCTAACATGTCCCGCGATGCCAGACGTAAGGCGTCACATTCTGATAAAGTTAACCCACACTAACGAGATATGTAAAGATAAATGCAATTTAAAATTTACTTCCAATAAAGCTTATGGTTACAAAAATAAGAGGGACGAATAAGAGAGACTTGCAGGAGAGTTTCTGGCTTGTTTACGTTAACTTAACTTAACCTAATCTAAGAGAAGTGAGGAAAATGGTAATTTTTTTGTAGAGATTTAGATGGAGCCAAAATTAACGAAAGACAATGCGTGCGAAAATGCACTTTTCTGTTTGGAGGAGAATTTGTTTCGTCCAATTTCAATAGAGGTTTAATTAATGCGGCACATGCGCAAGTGTTTGCTGCAGTTGAAGTGTTTATCTCTCCAGCATCTTGAAGTCTGAGTAGCAGCTTCAAGCTGTTAGACTTTCACCAGCAAATGTTGCGGATTATACACGCGCTTAACGAGGCAAGTAAATGAATTTAATTTTGACAGTTATTTTTCAAGGTGACTGAGGCACTGACTGTGAAGTTGACCGAGGCACTGTTGACACTGTAGGTGACTGTGAAGCTGAGTGAGGCATGACTGGCACAACTGGCGTTGAAGGTGACAAAGGAACGCGGGAGGTGGCATCGAGGCGAGGGATGGTGAGTGTCAGTGTTATGTTGACGGAGTTGATGATCTTAGCTACGTAATATAATTACTTCCTTGTGACTCCGAGGATCCATGAAGGGAAGTGTGTGTGTGTGTGTGTGTGTGTGTGTGTGTGTGATTCTAAATGAAATGCAGAAGAGACGAGGAGAGGAGAAGTGATGACTGCCATAAAGACAGCTTCACCAGTACTCTCTTGTTACACGGCCACCATGATGGTCTTGGGAGTTGGGGAAACTTACCTCCTTCCCTTCCACTCTCCCTTCCCTCATTCCTTTACCTCTTTCAATTTCTCCCTCCCTCCTTCCCTTTCTCCCCTCCTCTTTCCTTCCCTGCAATCTCATTATACTCACTGATAGATACCAACATTACCTCTGTCAATACTCTCCAATTCCCGTAACTCTGCCGGATGCTGTGAATTCCTCTCCCTGTTCAGTAAATTCTGTGAATTCCCCTCCCTGCCGAGTGAATGCTGTGAATTACCCCCCACCTGCTGAGCGAATGCTGTGAATTAACCCCCACCTGCTGAGCGAATGCGCTCCACTTCATTACAAACAGCGAGTGAGAAGAAAATCCTTATAAGACAGCGCTTCTTAGCACTGTCCTCAGTTCAATGAAATGATATAAACAATTATTCATCTGTGGATATATAATCCGGTTGTAGAGCAGCCATCATTGTTCATTTTCCTCACCTCACAACTAACCCCACATACCTGAGACAAGTCCTGAAGACTACGTTTAGCTGTGTCGTGGACCGAAATGTCGTCTGAAGAGCGATCTTCAATCTGTGGGCTGTGAATTTTTCCAGCCATTGTATTGTGAACTTGGGTGGCAAGACTTGCCGATGCAAATGGTTAAAAATACACAATGTGGGAAACTGTGTTGTTTTGTTCGCTGAACGAATGCCTGAAGAAATGAACAGCCAACTGAACGATAGGTTAAGAGGAAGCATTTGGTCAAAACGAAATTAGATGCCTAAACTGCTGATTAGATAGTTGCGAAAAGCTGAATTCCTGTTAAGTAGTTGACTGGTGAAATATTGAAAGGGATTGGGGTGTCCATTCTCGCTGGGAACACCTGACTGGCCAGTCGCTTGTCCTGATGAAGCCTCGGGGAAGGAACGAGAGACTGAACGCTTGTGAAGAAGACGGGGGGATAATAGAATGGTGGAGCTTGAACATAGCTGGCTTCTGTGTTGAAGGTGGAGCACAGCTGGCTTTACTACTGGAGGTGGAGCACAGCTGGCTTCACTACTGGAGGTGGAGCACAGCTGGCTTCACTACTGAGAGGTGGAGCACAGCTGGCTTCACTCCTGGAGGTGGAGCACAGCTGGCTTCACTACTGGAGGTGGAGCACAGCTGGCTTCACTACTGGAGATGGAGCACAGCTGGCTTCACTACTGGAGGTGGAGCACAGCTGGCTTCAGTGTTGAATGATTGTTGAACGAGCGAGAGAGAGGATATTTGATCTGGTGATCGGTCGTCTGGCTGGCGGGCTAGCAAGCTGGCTGGCTGGCTGACTGGCTGACTGGCTGACTGACTGGCTGACTGGCGGGCTGACTGACTGACTGGCTGGCTGACTGGCTAGCTGATAGATGAGGGAGAGGCTTCTCTAATTCCCCACAGTCGTCCCCAGTATTACATCGATTCTCTGTCACGTGTTGCCCACCACCACGACTACCACATCAACTACCACCACTACACCGATAACCACCACCACATCTACCACCACTATTACCATCACTGCACCACCATTACCATCATCACCATTACTAATTCCACAACAACCACGACCATCACCTACCTGAACACTATCACCACTACAATAATTACCACCACTATATACACCATTACTACCATTATTACCACTACTCTCAATACCACCAAACCACCACTACCATCATCACCACTACCATCATCACCACTACCACCATCACCACTACCACCATCACCAATACAACCATCACCACTACCACCATCAACACTACCACCATCACTACTACCACCATCACTACTACCACCATCACCACTACCACCATCACCACTACCATCATCACCCCTACCACCATCACCATTACCACCATCACAACTACCACCATCACCACTACCACCATCATCACTACCACCATCACCACTACCACCATCACCACTACCACCATCACCACTACCACCACTACCAACACCTCCGTGTTATATAGATTAATATCTTCCATTAAATTAAAGACTATACATCCGCAAAACTTTTATTTTAATATTAAGTAGAGTAGAATTTAGGTTATTGTAAATATATATAGTTTTAAATAAATAATATAATATATATATATATATATATATATATATATATATATATATATATATATATATATATATATATTTGATAGTGAAGCCGGGTTTGTGTGTCACGTTGGTCATCGACAGTAGTTTGTATTTTGATAAAAATATTATCCATAGTTCATAAGGAGATGAGGGAAGATTGTAGATAGAGATATTAACGTTAAAATATGAAAAAAGAAGAGTAAAGGGTCCAATAAAGCTGAAAGCTTCAGTAAAATCTTATGACACTTTACTGTCACATCTTGCATCACGAGAACCCAAAAACCTTGACCACATCACAACTTTCAGAAAATCCTCCCAGAATCACCACTCATTAACACTTCTATGAGCTATTCATCACCTGAAATGTTCCACTGGGTCGTCTTAGAAATCAATGTGCTCGTTACATCTGTCTCAGATATGTCCACAAGAGCTGCTAGTCTGGACAATATTTGAGGATCACCCCTCATCTCGCGTCACCCACTTCTTTCCAGCATCCAGCTCCTGGTCTTTATATAGCCTCTCCTCTTTTCCCTAAAATGGTAGCCACGAAGCCATTCAAAGTCACATTCATATATTGCTGCAATACTCCCTAAAAGTTAGGTTTGGTAAGGTTCGTTAGGAAACAGGAGAAGTGTTTCCTGACGCGGGTCTTAGTCAAATGATGACCCGCCGTTGGAGCTTTTGGTCATCTGACCGAGCCCTTCCGCTGGCTTACCGGTCCACCCCTTTAAAAATTATGGTTACCTCCAAAACCCATTAACATACACATTAACATTTCGAGATGAATGTAACATTATTAACATTTAAAAAAAAAATGCAATAAATACACTAAATATTTTACTCCCATGACCACAAAATGTTGCCCAGCTCTCAGAGAACTCTACATTAACTAAGTTATCCTGCAAGCTATCAATTTAACATTAAATATACGTAAATACAATCTTTCTTTCATCTCTCTATGAACTATGATCAATATTCTTAATAAATTACAAATAATAATGTTTCCGCTTACCTGTCAGTGACCACACTCATACAGTCTTCAACAATTATCTAACAACATTTCAGTTACGTAAATGTATCTGTACTTGAGTTTCAATATAACATTGAGACGTTTTATTAAAAATAGTCTGCATGACCGCCTTAGCGTACATCCAACTATAATGCCATGTTTGTTTACGTTATCATAACCTACATAAACTTTACTTAAACTTCACTTGAACTTCACTTAACCTTCACTTGAACTTCACTTGAACTTCCCATAAACTTCCCTTAAACTTCACTTAAACTTCACTTGACCTTCACTTAAATCCTGGCTTATTGAAACTGCTTTTTTTATCAAGGATATTTCCACATATATTTTGACCATTTATTTTAACTTTTTGTAACATATTAAATACAGCTTGAAAATATGCATTCCACAAATGAAAGAAATTTACTATCCTGAACGATTTTTGGCAATGCCCAAAAATGAATTCTCTGGATGTAAACACATAGATTTAGATGTTTTGACCCTCTAAAATTTCACATTTTTTTCTTGACGGCCATATTGGATATCTTCAATTTATGCAAAATGCATTCATAGGATCCTGTATCAGGAATCCCAAAGGATAATAAATCTGCAAAAAAAAGCAAAGGCCTGCAAACAAATCCAGATTCACCAAAACCAAAAGAACAGTAATGTATCTGTCCGACTAAATTGAGAATATGGACCTTTGAGATATCATAAGTAATTATTCAATGTATTCTAAATAATGTCTCTGTGCAAGCAGCAAAATCATCAGAATACGAGGGTCCATAGATAAAAAATTCAAGTATAATCATCACAAACAATAATTACACTCTTCGTAGCGCACTTGTCACGTCCCCCAGTTCAGTTTTGGTCCCCGATTTATGCATGAGACAGAAAATTGGATTGCCTGAGAGGAGGGCAAAAAATGCTCAAATACTCAGCATGAAATTCTTGTAACCGATTTCCAGAGTTGTGACCTACCTGCCTCGTCTGAGACCAGGATCCTTACTGATTTCCTGTTCAACCAGTCTGTTATTGTTAATAATCCGCTGGTCCACAGGCTGAATAATTTGGAACTTGGCAGAGGCTGTATCCCATGTTTCCTCTTGAAAACCTGTACAACAGGATGACTCTTCATACTGCTGGTAGCAGGATGAACAGTCTTGGGCTACGATGGTTCGTAAAACTCTCTCTTACTATGCCTTTGGCGTCCCTGCTCTTCACTTGGTTTGTTTTGTATTTCTTTCCAAATCTCTACAGTAAGTTTTGGTAGTGTGCAAATTTGAGTCCTGGCCTCCAGTATCATATTTGTGTGTATTATCAAGTTTCTCTCTTCTGCTTCGGAGATTATATCACGAGTATTTTGATGCATTTCTATTAACATAAATGAATGAAGTAAAAAATCTTTGCCCTATTTTCCAGTTCAGAGATCTCCCTTAAAAGTAGCTGGTGTCACTTCCTATTTTGAAAGTTTTCATTACCCTTCTTGTTATTTTCTGACATTTGCTGCATTGGTTTTATTCTGTTCTTTTCGTTCTATGATTTGTTTCTCCTGTATTTTGTGTCTTGTGATCTCTCTGTTAGTTAATAATTCCATCCAATATGTCTAAGCAGTTTGATTTTCATACCATTGAACATCATATTATTTTCCATTGCTCACTGAAAAACTTCACTGACATCAGGTTGCAATTTTTGAGTCTTCTACCAAAGCGACTTTCATGGTAAAATACGAATAAAACACTTTGAAGAAAGATTCATAATACTAAGTATGTTTTTTATTATAAAAGAGACATTGAGAAGATCTCATTCAAACTTCCAAGATAGAAAACGGAAATATTCAAACACGAAGAAATAATGTAAATGTGGGTATTTATACGACATGAAATGGAGGGTAATCCTAAGAGTCAACTTTCTCAAAAGAAGTACATGAGCTAGGATGTGGTTAGTCCTCAGCAGATAGCCTCGAAATTGCCCATAAAGGCTTTTGCTGTTAGTCTTTCTAAATGCATAAATATCCCCCTCACTATCACCGTCGACAACACAGCCCCACACCACCACAACAACCAACACCACCACCATAAGTACCACCTCCAACACCAGTGCCTCAATTATTGTGTTTATTACAGTAATATGCTGCAGCAGCAGCTTCCACTCGGGTACTCTGAGGTCATCTTATAATACATGGCATGAATTGGAAGCACTCTTTATTTTTGGTTCAAGGTCGCTGCACCAGAGCCACGACGTCTCAGGGAAAATCTAGTCTCCAGTTTTACGAGCTTCTTACATAATGGCCTTTTCAGGACTCGCGCTGGAAAAATTATAAGACCTATGCTTATTTCCACTACGGCTTCCTCCCACTAGGGTCTGCAAGGGGCGGCCGGAGGGGAGGAAGGAGAGACACCAAGGCGTAGGGCGCAATGCAACACAACCAACAATAAAGACGCAGCAGCTGATGAAGATACACAGAAAATACTCAGTAAGAAGATACCATGTAGTTGAGTGCATTTGCCTCAAAACCGATAGGTCTTGGGTTCAATTCCACCTGCTTCACATAGGTGTTAGCGGAGTGTTGTGAGGAGCATCCAACGAAATATCCTTTCGAAATATTTACAAATGTAAGTCGGCCCTTGACCTCTTTTCCTGCTGGAGTCTTGACCAACGCAAGTCAGAAAAAAAAGCGTATCAGACATCAGTCCTCGGCCGCGTGTTCAGGAAGTTTGAGAAATCATTAAACCAGTCCAAGAGTTTCCGATCTGGACGAAACCGGGTCATTGGGAAGATAATAATAGGAAATCGTCACAGTTAATGGACGAAGGATCGGAAAGCTGATTGGATCAAATGATTCTGCTGCTACAAGGCAGAACTTGTAGTGACCCAGACACAGCAGGACTTGTAGTAACCCAAACACAGCAGGACTTGTAGTGACCCAGACACAGCAGGACTTGTAGTGATCCATCAGACTTGTGATGGCCCCTCATACTGCAAGACTTGTGGTGACCCCAATACAAGACTTGTGGTGACCCCCATACAACAAAACTTATGGTGATCCCCATACAAGAATGGTGGTGACCCCCATACAATTTTTGTCGTGACCCCCATAAAAGACTTGTGGTGACCCTCATACAATTCCTGTGGCGACCCCCATAAAAGACTTGTGTTGACCCCCCATACAAGACATGTGGTTACCCCCATACAACAAGACTTGTGGTGACCCTGACAGCAGGGAACATCACAGCTGATGCTCTTCTCTTGACAGACGCAGAGAATGAGCACACTGAAGAAAACATAATGTAGAACTGAGAAAACTGTGAGAAACCTCTGAGAGGAGGAAAATTATACCATTAAAAGTATAGAGAGATTCAGCAGTAAGTCGACAATCAATCCACAGAACAACTGTGTCAGGCTAAGACGCAAGACAAGACAGTTGGCAACTTTCTCCCAAGACATGCACTCCGATGCATACTTTCAATTGTACAAAAAAAAATTATTAAAACTATGATCATAATTTTTAAAGGTGTGGACCGGTAAGCCAGCGGAAGGCCTCGGTCAGATGACCAAAAGCTCCAATGGCGGGTCATCATCTAACTAAGACCCGCGTCAGGAAACACTTGTCCTGTTTCCTGACGAACTTTACCTAATCTAACCTGTATAAAAAAAAGTAAGAACCACAATAATCGCCGTACAACTGAATAATGAAAAAAAAAAAAAATACAAAATGATAAAATGATATAACTACATAGGTTTACTATGTCAGTCTACTCCATTCTCAGTTGTCTTAGCTCTACCAGCTAAAAAGCTAACTCGTGCTCCCCATAGCAGAAAAATTACGTTAATGTATCTTACAATTCAGTTACAGAATACGTGAATAGACTGACCCTTGAAGATAATAGTCAAAACCCGGCTGATCACACTCAGATAGATACACTGCAGAGAATTAATGTATACAACACTGGAGAAGGTTGTAGCCAGTGGATCACTGACGTCAGTTACGGAACTACTCAGGACTTGTCGCCAAAAAAAAAAAAAAACAATATGAAATAGCTGCTTGCATACTAATGAATGTTCACTTTATACTGCAAATGGTCAGAGGTAGTTCAGACGAACTACGCAGTAACACTGATACATATGGACTTGAAGAAACTAACAGACATAAAAACAGACACACACAGGCACACACAGGGAAGGGACAAGAAGATCGGTGGTAATGTATAGACTCGGGGAACAGAGGCTGCAGACCTCACTCAGAGGAAGACCTGGGGGGAACACAGTGCCTGGCATAACGCCGGAGACACACATTTAACAAATAACCTTTGCAGCCAGTTCTAGTCTGGCAAATCTCAGAGTAGCCATCATCTAAGAGATGTCAGGAAGTGTATCTTCAGCCTGTTGGTGATCAGAAAGTGGAATGCCGTCAACGAACTGGAGAAGTAGACTCCGTACACGAGAGTAGGAGGGAGTGACTCTGACAAGGGGAGAGAAGGGCCAGGAGTTAAAATCCGACCCACACACACACACACACACACTGATCCTGCTACAACTTGTCCAGCTCTAAATCACACGCTAATGGATTTATAGAGGCGGAAAACGCTGTATTTATTTCTATTTCTTTCACCCCCTTCCCTGGCTCCCTCATTCCCATCCTCCCTCACCACCCTTCTTCCCTCTCCCCCTGTCTCTCTCACCTCCCTGCCTCTCTCACCTTCCTGTCTCACCTCCCTGCCTCTCTCCCTCACTGTCTCACTGCCCTGCCTCTCTCACCTTCCTGCCTCACCTCCCTGCCTCTCTCCCTCACTGTCTCACTGCCCTGCCTCCCTTCCACTCTGCAGCTCTCCTTGTCATTGCTTAGCTAACGAGACTTTTCTGACAGACTCAGGATGCTACAACTCGTCCTCCTGATCATTCTCTTACACTTCCACATAGGGTTTACAGTCCATTTATAATGTACGTTGGGTTAGGATGGGATTGGTTACGTTAAGTAAGGTTGGATTACGTAGGTTAAATATCTGCTGCGCGGAAAGAAAACGGGCAGCCGTTGCGCTCGCTCATGTATCTATGTAATATTTCAACTCTTGAAGGTTCTGTCAACAGCCACCCATTCAGGTGTTTTTACAGCAGGGGCATGACTGTGGTTAAGAGGACGGGCTGGCTCTCAGTGTGTCTTTAACAAACACAAATACACATACTCAGAGAAGCTAGGAATAACACGGAAGGCACTAAACTAAATCAAGGAATACTTAACAAAAAGGAAACAAAGAGTTATTGGAAGATGTAGTCATAGGTATCCCTGTTGCAGGTAATGTGAAACTACTGAAGAGAATACAAACAGGTTTGGACCAGGAAAAACTACAAATGAACCTGGACAGTCTGCAGGTCTGGTCTGAGAAGTGGCTGCTAGAATTTAAACGTAACAGGTGCAAAGGTATGATGATTGGGCAAAGAAGACCCCAGACGGAGTACGGGCACGGACAGCAAAAGCTGTAAACCTCATTCATGGAGAAAGGCCGTGGGGTGCGCAGTGTACCGAAATCACTTGATGCGCACATCAACCGAATAACTGCTGAAGCAAATGCGCGTCTGGTAAATCTAAGATTAGTTTTCGGAAGCCTAAGTAAGGAGTTATTCACGACACTGTACACCGTGTACGTCAGGTCCATACTAGAGTATGCAGCACCAGTATGGAGCCCAAACCTGGTCAAGCATGCCAAGAAACTAGAGAAGGTGCAGAGGTTTGCAACAAGACTAGTCCTTAAACCTGATAACATAAAAGGAGGACTAGGAGTGATGTGGTAGGGTGGACACAGATTAATTGAGAGACGGGAAACAGGAACCCAAGGGTACAGCTGGAAGTTGAAAACACAGCTGAGTCACAAGATGTTAGGAATGTATTTTTTCAGACTTAGAGTTGTCAGGAAGTGCAACGACATGGATAATGGTACGATAAGCTCTTGAGTCCAGGATAATGTAAATCCATTAGCAGCCTGCAAAGAGGCAGGATCAAGCGCTGTAACCACAAAGATGAACACACACACACATACACACTGCAAACCTCACTCAAGGATAAAGATCTTGGGGTGAGTATAATACCGAGCACATCTCCTGAGGCACACATCAATCAGATAACTGCTGCAGCATACGGGCGACTGGCAAACCTAAGAATAGCGTTCCAATACCTCACTAAGGAATCGTTCAAGATTCTGTATACCATATACGTCAGGCCCATACTGGAGTATGCAGCACCAGTTTGGAACCCACACCTGGTCAAGCACGTCAAGAAATTAGAGAAAGTGCAAAGGGTACTGTCCTACGAAGAAAGGTTAAGGAAAATCGGCCTGACGACACTAGAGGACAGGAGGGTTAGGGAAGACATGATAACGACATATAAAATACTGCGAGAAATAGATAAGGTGGACAGAGACAAGATGTTCCAGAGAGGGGACACAGAAACAAGGGGTCACAATTGGAAGTTGAAGACTCCTATGAGTCAAAGGGATGTTAGGAAGTATTTCTTCAGTCACAGAGTTGTCAGGAAGTGGAATAGCCTAGAAAGTGACGTAGTGGAGGCAGGAACCATACATAGTTTTAAGACGAGGTTTGATAAAGCTCATGGAGCAGGAAGAGAGAGGACCTAGTAGCAATCAGTAAAGAGGCGGGGCCAGGAGCTATGAATCGACCCCTGCAACCACAAATAGGTGAGTACACACACACACACACACACACACGCACGAGCTCACACACACACACACACTAGCAATATGGGCGCCTAGCAAACCTAAGAACAGCATTCCGACATCTTAATAAAGAATCGTTCAGGACCCTGTACACTGTGTACGTTAGGCCCATACTGGAGTATGCAGCACCAGTTTGGAACCCACACCTAGCCAAGCACGTGAAGAAGCTCGAGAAAGTGCAAAGGTTTGCAACAAGACTAGTCCCGGAGCTAAGGGGTATGTCCTATGAGGAGAGGTTAAGGGAAATCGACCTGACGACACTGGAGGACAAGAGAGATAGGGGGGATATGATAACAACATATAAGATACTGAGAGGAATTGACAAAGTGGACAGAGACAGAATGTTCCAGAGATGGGACACAGCAACAAGGGGACACAGTTGGAAGCTGAAGACTCAGATGAATCACAGAGATGTTAGGAAGTAATCTTTCAGTCACAGAGGGGTCGGGAAGTGGAATAGTTTAGGAAGCGATGTAGTCGAGGCAGGCTCAATACATAGCTTTAAGCAGAGGTATGATAAAGCTCATGACGCAGGGAGAGGGACCCAGTAGCGGCCAGTGAAGAGGCGGGGCCAGGAGCTTTGACTCGACCCCTGCAACCACAACTAGGTGAGTACACACACACACACACACACCTTGGGGTGAGTATAACGCCAAGCACGTCTCCGGAGGCACACATCAACCAGATAACTGCGGCAGCATATGGGCGACTGGCAAACCTAAGATTAACGTTCCGTTACCTTAACAAGGAATCGTTCAAGACACTGTACACCGTTTACGTCAGGCCCATACTAGAATATGCAGCACCAGTCTGGAACCCACACCTGGTCAAGCACGTAAAGAAACTAGAGAAAGTGCAAAGGTTTGCGACAAGGTTAGTTCCACAACTCATGGGTCTGTCCTATGAAGAAAGGTTGAGGGAAATAGGACTAACAACACTGGAGGAAAGAAGGGTCAGAGGAGACATGATAACGACATACAAAATACTGCGGGGAATCGACAAGGTAGACAGTGACAGGATGTTCCAGAGAGGGAACACAGAAACAAGGGGACACAACTGGAAGCTGAAGACTCAGATGAGTCAAAGGGATGTTAGGAAGCATTTCTTCAGCCACAGAGTAGTCAGGAAGTGGAATAGTCTAGAGAAAGATATAGTGGAGGCAGGAACCATACATAGTTTTAAGACAAGGTATGATAAAGCTCATGGAGCAGGGAGAGTAGAGACCCAGTAGCGGACAGCGAAGAGGCGGGGCCAGGAGCTGAGTCTCGACCCCTGCAACCACAATTAGGTGAGTACAATTAGGTGAGTACACACACACATTCATACATTCATAGGAAAATAGTTTTCGGTTAATGAGATGGATGGAAGAGGTATATTGCAGTAACTGCAGTCACTCCTGGAGGAGAGTACACTACTGGGCTTATCGAGCAAGAGCAGCCTTCACAATGCTGGTGTTTACATCAGGCTTCACAATGCTGGTGTTTACATCAGGCTTCACAATGCTGGTGTTTACATCAGGCTTTACAACGCTGGTGTTTACATCAGGCTTCATATTACAACCTCAGGTTCAATGGCCTGTTAACCTGAGTGTAAAGGAAGCTTGGAGCAAAGAAACACAGTAGAAGATGTATTGAAATTGTATTTCTTCAAAAATCAGCTAGATTAATTCCAAACTTTTATCTTTTCCTTCACCAAGTAATTGTGATTATATAAGACTTTTGTCTTTTCCTTCACCAAGTATAACAAAGTGTTATTTACACATATGTACACTATATACAAAGGAGTAGTGTTTAGTGCACGCCACAGTTGTCTAGGCTAAGCAGCAGCCAAAAGACAGACAACTTTCCACAACCAGCTCTATGCAGGAATTCCAATGACAAACCGCGAGTGGTAACCACGTCACCTTTGTCATTGTTAAACTCGCATTTAATTGGCTGAACCGAGTCGTTGATTTGATGATGGGGCCCTCATCACCAAACCCTTAACGATGGTTCGCTGGTTGGAGGGGAGCCTATGTGGGTGTGTTTAACATGCTCCGAATAAAGGTTACATACTCTTTGCATGCAACACTTCACAATGCTGGTGTTTACATCAGGCTTTACAACGCTGGTGTTTACATCAGGCTTTACAATGCTGGTGTTTACATCAGGCTTTACAACGCTGGTGTTTGCATCAGGCTTCACAATGCTGGTGTTTACATCAGGCTTTACAACGCTGGTGTTTGCATCAGGCTTCACAATGCTGGTGTTTACATCAGGCTTTACAACGCTGGTGTTTACATCAGGCTTCACAACAGCGACCAGTCGAGTCTCACATCCCAATTATTACGATAAAAAGTTAACACTAATTTTGGCGAGTTTGTTTTGATCGTAAGGGAAGGTAGGAGGAAAGACAATTAGAGGTGAGGTATTTAATGTAGGGAAGAAGGAAGGCAACGCTTGAGAAGGTAGGCAACTAGGAGAGACGATAAACGGCAGTGAATACGGTAGGTTAATCGCTCGGCAGCAGAGTGCAGCAAGGATTTGGTGACGTTGGTAACGAAACGGGAATTCTGATATGAGAGACGCAAATGCAGATAAGGGAGAAAGAAAAGCGAATAATGGAAAATAACTTGTTTCATAAAAAGGAAGTAATATTAATCATAAAACATTATAAAGAAAGGATGGTGAAAATGTAATGTGGAATGATAAATCAGTAATAAGTATATGCTAAAGAAGGAGAGGGAGAAAAAAGGAGTGTATGCAAGAAATGTGAGAGGGTAAAAGCTATG
Organism: Cherax destructor; assembly: GCA_009830355.1. NCBI lineage: Eukaryota > Metazoa > Arthropoda > Malacostraca > Decapoda > Parastacidae > Cherax > Cherax destructor. Next base: position 83,256 of record WNWK01003058.1, read on the forward strand.
TGAGGGGGGAAATAAATAAGAGTGTTTGCAGAGAACGGAAACAGTTCATAACCCACTCAACAGCAGAGAGTTACAAAACTCTCAGTAAATGATGAATAAGTCAGGCAGGAACAGCAGATTAGACCCACTCACCAAGCACACTAATAAGATAACAGAGATTAGAAGAGAGAGAATAATCCCTGCTACTTCTTGCGCTAAATAATACACTCACAGACGACGTCACTACCACGGTTCATTTGTGCCTTATACAAGAACACTAAGCTATGCTCCAGTATCCTGATTTAAAACGGGGAGTAGAATGAAATTAGATCTGAGGCACTCGGATCACGGTAAAACACCTAGCTCTGCTGGATGCGTGATCTTTGTAGGATTGGGTGGGCCTGTGGGTTAGAGCGTCATGTGATTTTCGCTCACCATGAGGTGGGCCAAAACGACATGGGTTCGAGTCCTCGGCTAGTCACAGTGTTGTTATTGATATATATATATATATATATATATATATATATATATATATATATATATATATATATATATATATATATATATATATATATATAAAATATATATATATATATATATATATATATATATATATATATATATAACCTGTACAAATGATTGTATTTTACTCTTCATATCTCCCTTTAAGATTTCTTCAAAGACTGATATGCCACTTGCCAATATACATACATTAAGGAAAAAATCTTAATGTCTATATATCACTTGCTACGCGTGTCACATTTTTGCGTGTTTTAAGACTTTGTATCAGTGCATAAACATGCATGCTGGGTAAGTTTTAATATCTGGTTCTGGTGAGAAAGCCACTGGCTTTGCCACCAACCCAACAAGGCTTCGAGGTGGTGGAATATTCTCGTCATTTTTTCGCTTGCTGGAATTAAGATATCGCTGGGTTCTGAATGGTTGTAAATACTAATGCTGGCTTAGTTAGTACCTCCTGGTTCCTTACCATGGTACGCAGGGCAGTTTGAAGTCCGGGTATTTTTCAAGTCGATGTATAACACATTTCAGGATGAAAAAGTTTGCAGGAGTACAAGTGACATACTCCATTGGTCAGACGATGATGGAATTTTTCGAGAGGATGATAGCCAAATCTGCATCTTCTAGACATTCCGTATTTACAGCCACCACATTCTGTGGTATGACTAGAGAATTTCTTTTCCGATCGGCTTCAAAGTTTTAGTAAGGGTGTATCCTGCTTTAAAGGTTCGGTTTGCTTTTGGAATCACCCAAGTCACCATCACAGTGCACCAGCAGTCACTTGAGACGCTACAGACATTTATTTCACCATGTCACTATTGCCACACTGAGTGACCAGCAGCTGGCACGTAGTTGCATGCCATGAGCCATCACCCTCCAGCTGGCTGCTTCCCGTCATCTATATTATCATCATCATCTGCCTACTGGCCGTTTGACACCAGCCATTTGCACAACCCATCAGCCGTCAGCCATCAACCGCTAGCCATAAATCATCCACTAGCCATTTGCCTTCAGCTATTAAAGGAGAAAATGTTAGCGCATGTAATAGCGTAGAATCTTCATGGCAACACCACTCACACTGCACTAAACATTCCCTCGCCTTCTACTAGGATGCATTTTGTAAACACATTCGCTCACAGCCTCTCAGGAGGAAGGGGAGCTGAGGGGAGGGGACGGGAGCAGGGAAGTGGAAGGGAAGAGAAGAAGAGGCGACTCATACATCTTAGTCTTAACACATTGCATGACATAAAAAAAACGAATAGCGATGCGTGTGGCAGCTGCGACATTTCACAAAACATGTTTGCTTGCAGATGTGTGCTTTGTTTGCTTGCAGATGTGTGCTTTGTTTGCTTGCAGATGTGTGCTTTGTTTGCTTGCAGATGTGTGCTTTGTTTGCTTTCAGATGTGTGCTTTGTTTGCTTTCAGATGTGTGCTTTGTTTGCTTGCAGATGTGTGCTTTGTTTGCTTGCAGATGTGTGCTTTGCTTTAATAAACAAGACAAACATTGCAATACGGACTATCTGGCCACTGTTTTCAAAATGAAGCATAATGATGGAAAAAATGACGAAGTGATATCAGGAAAAATGTAGCAATATTCTGATGCCACTGAAAAATATAAATTTCGAAAGCGCCCGGTATTGCAAAATGCATTTCCTACTCACGTATTTTGAAAGTGTATGTGTGTGTGTGTACGCACATCAACCAAATAACTGTTGCAGCATACGGGCGCCTAGCAAACCTAAGAACAGCATTCCGACATCTTAATAAGGAATCGTTCAGGACCCTGTACACTGTGTACGTTAGGCCCATACTGGAGTATGCAGCACCAGTTTGGAACCCACACCTAGCCAAGCACGTAAAGAAGCTAGAGAAAGTGCAAAGGTTTGCAACAAGACTAGTCCCGGAGCTAAGGGGTATGTCCTACGAGGAGAGGTTAGGGGAAATCGACCTGACGACACTGGAGGACAGGATAGATAGGGGGGACATGATAACGACATATAAAATAGTGAGAGGAATTGACAAGGTGGACAGAGACAGAATGTTCCAGAGATGGGACACAGCAACAAGGGGGCACAGCTGGAAGTTGAAGACTCAGATGAATCACAGGGATGTTAGGAAGTATTTCTTCAGTCACAGAGTGGTCGGGAAGTGGAATAGCTTGGGAAGCGATGTAGTGGAGGCAGGTTCCATACATAGCTTTAAGAAGAGGTATGATAAGGCTCATGGCGAAGGGAGAGAGACCCAGTAGCGGCCAGTGAAGAGGCGGGGCCAGGAACTATGACTCGACCCCTGCAACCACAACTAGGTGAGTACACACACACACGACAAGTATCGTAGCCGTAATAATAAAGGAAATATTGCGAGCCATGTTAGGTGTTGCAGCCGATGTTTACCGTGTTTACGAGACTCTCGTGATGAGGACGCGATTGTTCGCCCACTTCAACAGGCTCAAATTTACCAGAATTCTCACCCTTGGTTTGGTCACACTGACGCTGATTCGTTCATACCTCTGGTTTGGTCACACTGCCGCTGCCTCCCTCACACCCCTGGCTAGGTCACACTGACGTTCCCTCGCTCACACCCCTGGCTTTGTCACAACCCTGGCTTTGTCACAACCCTGGCTTGGTCACACCCCTGGCTTGGTCACATCCCTTGCTTGGTCACACCCCTGGCTTGGTCACACTGATGTTCCCTCGCTCAGACTCATCTGGAAACCACGTACGTAATATATTTCTCCGAGTTGCGATATTTTTCCAGACTGAGACAGTCTTGTCTTTCATCCAGGATAAAGTGGCAGCGTGTACAAGGTTCCTGATAATTTTGTTAGTACGTTTATCATTCGTTACTAATGTATCGAATCACACATGGTTTGCAACTATGGTGCCAAAACGTCCATGGTTTGTAACTAACGTACTAAAACGTACATGTCCAGAACCCCCCCCTCACCCCGCCTCACCCATTCGTCTTTCCACACATGAAAAAATCCACTAAGCCCCGTCCCTCCATCACACTCTTCAGAGTTTCCATGCATTACCGTAACATTTCCTCTCATTGCCTCTCCCTGCACCACCACTTCCGCACCCTCCTGTCTTTCCGTGCGCACGTCGCATGGAAGACGCTGATAACCCAACAGGAAGCCAGAGCCTCTGTCACAGCCCAGGGCAAAACAGAGAGTGAGAAGAAATAACCTACATGAAACTTCTTTACCTCTCAGCTTTTCCTTATTCCCTATGTAAGTTATCGCCATTCTTTCCCTCTTCTCCATTCGTCCCCTCTCCCCTTATTCTCTTCATCTTCATTGTTCCTCTTGGACTCTCTTCGCTCCATAACCTCTCTGTGTTGTCACACAGACAACATCAGTGAATCAGACTTCCCCAGGGATGTGCGTCTGGTAACTGTCAACCCCCAAAACTCCTACACCAGTTACAGAAGATGCCACCATGTCTGGCCCCTCGTGTCTCAGAGAGACAGACAGAATGTGTACTTCAGACTAAGACTGATCATTTATTTATTTGATATGAAGCACTGAACCCGTGGGTGTTATTTAGGACAACGAGTGAAGGAGCCTAGGTCCTCCGTCCGCTAACCGCCATTACATGCAAGTGAGAATGAATGAATGAGCGAAGGAATGAATGCATGAATGAATTAGTGAATACATCTCCGTGTCCGACCTTCCTGTTGTGAGTGTTGTCGTGCGTCGCATATTATCTGTTATAACGACACAGCCAGACACTCGGTTATCCTCCACTCCGTCACCCATTACCATTACCCCTACCCATCACCCATTCCCGTTACCTCTTCCCATCAGGAAGAAATGTGATCTGACTGACCATGGAATGATTTTCGGTACCAGATGGGGTGGTTTGAGTGTCTCAGAAACTGCCGATCTCCTGGGATTTTCACGCACAATGGTCTCTAGAGTTTACAGAGAATGTTGTGAAAAACGAAACATCCAATGAGCGGCAGTTCTGTGAGCAAGATCTTATTTTTAATAAGTGATGTCAGAGAAGAGTCGCCAGACTGGTTCAAGTTGACAGGAAAGTGACAGTACCTCAAATAACAATGCGTTACAACATGCAGAAGAGCATTTCATACTGCGCAACACGTCGAACCTTGAAGTACATAGGCTACAGCAGTAGAAGTTCAAACCAGCTTCCACTCCTGTCAGCCAAGAACGGGAAACTGAGGCTACAGTGAGCACAGGCTCATCAAAACTGGACAGTTGAAGATTAGAAAAGCGTCGTCGGGTCTGACGAATCACGAATTCTGCTTCGACTTGCAGATGGTTAAGTGAGAATTTAGGGAAAATCTTTTGGATATGGTGGAAAAGGAGATTCACAGCATGAATGTGCAGCCGATAAATCTGCAGCAACTGCGTGATGCTATCATGTCAATATGGACCAGGATCGTTAAGGAATGTTTCCAGCACCTTGTTGAATTCATTCCACGAATCATTCAAAATGTTTTGGGGCAAAGTGGGCCTGCCCAGTACTACAAAGGTGTACTTAATAAGTATAAAAATTTATATATATATATATATATATATATATATATATATATATATATATATATATATATATATATATATATATATATATATATATATATATATATATATATATATATATATATATATATATATATATATATATATATATATATATATATATATATATATATATATATATATATATATATATATTTTATGTGTGTGTGTGTGTGTGTGTACTCACCTAATTGTACTCACCTAATTGTGGTTGCAGGTGTCGAGACTCAGCTCCTGGCCCCGCCTCTGCGCTGCCCGCTACTGGGTATCTGCTCTCCCTGCTCCATGAGCTTTATCATACCTCGTCTTAAAACTGTGTATGGTTCCTGCCTCCACTATATCTTTCTCTAGACTATTCCACTTCCTGACTACTCTGTGGCTGAAGAAATGCTTCCTAACATCCCTTTGACTCATCTGAGTCTTCAGCTTCCAGTTGTGTCCCCTTGTTTCTGTGTTCCCTCTCTGGAACATCCTGTCACTGTCTACCTTGTCGATTCCCCGCAGTATTTTGTATGTCGTTATCATGTCTCCTCTGACCCTTCTCTCCTCCAGTGTTGTTAGTCCTATTTCCCTCAACCTTTCTTCATAGGACAGACCCCTGTGTTGTGGAACTAGCCTTGTCGCAAACCTTTGCACTTTCTCTAGTTTCTTTACGTGCTTGACCAGGTGTGGGTTCCAGACTGGTGCTGCATATTCTAGTATGGGCCTGACGTACACGGTGTACAGTGTCTTGAACGATTCCTTGTTTAGGTAACGGAACGCTAATCTTAGGTTTGCCAGTCGCCCATATGCTGCCGCAGTTATCGGGTTGATGTGTGCCTCCGGAGACGTGCTTGGCGTTATACTCACCCCAAGGTCTTTCTCCTTTGACGAGGTCTACAGCCTTTGTCCACCTAGCCTGTACTCTGTCAGCGGTCTTCTTTGCCCTTCTCCGATCTTCATTACTTTGCATTTGGTGGGATTGAATTCGAGAAGCCAGTTGCTAGACCAGATGTCAAGCTTGTCCAGGTCTGTTTGAAGTCCTGCTTGGTCCTCTTCCGATGTGATTCTCCTCATTAATTTCACATCATCTGCGAACAGAGACACTTCTGAGTCTATCCCATCCGTCATGTCGTTTACATATACCAAGAATAACACTGGTCCTAGGACTGACCCCTGCGGTACGCCGCTCGTCACAGGCGCCCACTGTGATACCTCATCATGCACCATGACCCGTTGTTGCCTCCCTGTGAGGTATTCCCTGATCCATTCCAGTGCCCTTCCTGTTATACATGCTTGTTCTTCCAACTTCTTTACTAATCTCATGTGAGGAACTGTGTCGAAGGCCTTCCTGCAGTCCAGGAAAATGCAATCAACCCACCCTTCTCTCTCTTGCCTTACCTCTGTTACTTTATCATAGAACTCTAGGAGGTTTGTTACACAGGATTTGCCTTCCCGGAATCCGTGCTGTCTGGTGTTTATTATCCTGTTCAGCTCGAGGTGCTCCACCATTCTTTTCCTGATGATTTTCTCCAGGACTTTGCACACTATACATGTAAGTGACACCGGTCTATAGTTTAGTGCCTCTTTTCTGTCTCCTTTTTTAAAGATGGGGACTACATTGGCCTTCTTCCATACCTCAGGTATCTGCCCATTTTCAAGGGATGTGTTGAATATTATGGTAAGTGGCACACTCAGTACCTCAGCTCCTTCCCGAAGAACCCACGGGGAGATATTGTCCGGACCCATCGCCTTTGAGGTATCAAGGTCACTGAGTAACTGCTTCACCTCCTCCTCAGTTGTGTGTATGCCCTCTAGCACTTGATACATCCCTTGTTGGTGACGCACCCCGTCCTGTCTACTCAGCTGCCTTCCTTCCTCCACTGTGAATACTTCCTTAAACCTCAAGTTGAGCTCCTCACATACCTCTTGATCATTGCTTGTGAGTTCCCCATCTTCTCTCCTCAGCCTTATCACCTGGTCTTTAACTGCTGTCTTCCTTCTGATGTGACTGTACATCAGCTTCGGGTCAGACTTAACTTTCGATGCTATGTCGTTTTCGTACTGTTTCTGGGCCTCCCTCCGTACCTGTGCATACTCGTTTCTAGCTCTTCTACTACTACTGTGTGTGTGTGTGTGTGTGCGTAAAATTTATATATTGTGTTTGAGCAAATATTTTTGTGATGTTGAAAGCTGGATGTGACCGTAGCATCCTGGTGGCTGCTGCTGGATGTGACCGTAGCATCCTGGTGGCTGCTGCTGGATGTGACCGTAGCATCCTGGTGGCTGCTGCTGGATGTGACCGTAGCATCCTGGTGGATGCTGCTGGATGTGACCGTAGCATCCTGGTGGCTGCTGCTGGATGTGACCGTAGAATCCTGGTGGATGCTGCTGGATGTGACCGTAGCATCCTGGTGGCTGCGGCTGGATGTGACCGTAGAATCCTGGTGGCTACTGCTGGATGTGACCGTAGCATCCTGGTGGATGCTGCTGGATGTGACCGTAGCATCCTGGTGGCTGCTGCTGGATCTGACCGTAGCATCCTGGTGGCTGCTGCTGGATGTGACCGTAGCATCCTGGTGGCTGCTGCTGGATGTGACCGTAGCATCCTGGTGGCTGCTGCTGGATGTGACCGTAGCATCCTGGTGGCTGCTGCTGGATGTGACCGTAGCATCCTGGTGGATGCTGCTGGATGTGACCGTAGCATCCTGGTGGCTGCTGCTGGATGTGACCGTAGAATCCTGGTGGATGCTGCTGGATGTGACCGTAGCATCCTGGTGGCTGCGGCTGGATGTGACCGTAGAATCCTGGTGGCTACTGCTGGATGTGACCGTAGCATCCTGGTGGATGCTGCTGGATGTGACCGTAGCATCCTGGTGGCTGCTGCTGGATCTGACCGTAGCATCCTGGTGGCTGCTGCTGGATCTGACCGTAGCATCCTGGTGGCTGCTGCTGGATGTGACCGTAGCATCCTGGTGGCTGCTGCTGGATGTGACCGTAGCATCCTGGTGGATGCTGCTGGATGTGACCGTAGCATTCTGGTGGATGCTGCTGGATGTGACCGTAGAATCCTGGTGGATGCTGCTGGATGTGACCGTAGCATCCTGGTGGCTGCGGCTGGATGTGACCGTAGAATCCTGGTGGCTACTGCTGGATGTGACCGTAGAATCCTGGTGGCTGCTGCTGGATGTGACCGTAGCATCCTGGTGGATGCTGCTGGATGTGACCGTAGCATCCTGGTGGCTGCTGCTGGATCTGACCGTAGCATCCTGGTGGCTGCTGCTGGATCTACCGTAGCATCCTGGTGGCTGCTGCTGGATGTGACCGTAGCATCCTGGTGGCTGCTGCTGGATGTGACCGTAGCATCCTGGTGGATGCTGCTGGATGTGACCGTAGCATTCTGGTGGATGCTGCTGGATGTGACCGTAGCATCCTGGTGGCTGCTGCTGGATGTGACCGTAGCATCCTGGTGGATGCTGCTGGATTAATGGGACGAGCGAGGAGTGTGTTGTATTAGTGACCTCTACTCTACCTACCTCCCTCGCATTGATTATTGTATCTTGTTCGCCTTTAACTTCATTTCTTCTCATATCTCTCTTTCTGCATCCTTCCCTTTTTCCCATCCTTCATCTCCTACATGCTTCCTTTCCCAACATCTGCCTTCTCTTCATTTCCTCTGAACCTCCTGCATTTTCCTCCTTTCTCTTCATTGCTTTACCTCCAGTTTATCCCAGTTTCCTTTATCTCTTTTCATACACTTAACCTCCTTCCTGCGTGTCTCACTTTTCTCTCGTTTCTCTTTCCCCCATCTTTTCTCTCTCCTCTTCACCGTCCCCTTAACTTTCTTTCCTTCTCGTCTCTCATGTTCCTTCCTCATGACACCTCCTCTTGCCCCTCTCTCTTCCCTTCTTTTTATCCTCTCTTCACTATTCCTTCCCCTTTCTTCCCTCCTCTTCCGTCTCTGTTCTCCTCGATAACTGGTTCCTTCACACACCTCCCCTTAATTCCCTCTCCCCTCTAGAAGCCGCACTGTCTGTGCCCCAACCCCCCCACACACAGTGTGTTCATTCAGAGAAACTAATATATCAAACTGACTTTAAAACCGCCTGACGCTGGCAATAAAACTTGCAACACTAAATCAATTAATTGCCACTGATGTTACCCGTCTGAAGCACCGGCTTCGTCCTCATCTTCTGCTCTCCTTCCTCTCTTCTCTTCTCCCTTTTCTCTTCTTCTTCTTGCTCCTTTTTCTTTCGTCTTTCTTTTTCCTTCCTCTTTCTTTTTCCCTTCTTCCTTTCTTCTTCTTACTCCTCTTCCCCCTCTCTCTTTCTCTCTCTCTCTCTCTCCCTTACAACTCCTGCAGTCACGACAATCTGTCCTGCAACACACGGTTTCATTTTCCCGTATTGAAACCTTCAGGGAACATGTAACACTTAAAAAATAAAAGTGAACTCTGGTCACGCTTTCAAGAGTCACTTTGAAAAAAACTCTCACAATATTCACTGATATGACACCAGGTGGAAGCCTCTGCAACACTAACTTCTAATGCAACAGTACCCAAGTTACTTCAGCTGAAGTGGAAACTTCACTTCAGACAGTAAATAAACAGGAACATTAATTACAACATGAATTTTATTTACAACAGGAACTTCGTTTACAACGGCAACTTCAGTTACAACAGGAATTTTAGTTACAACAGGGACTTTAGTTACAACAGGGGCTTCAGTTAGAACAGTAACTATATAAATGTGAAATATAGTCTTTATTAAGACAATGTTTCCACATACGTCGAGTAAGGACCAAAAGAGAGGAGTTTATGACCTGTGTGAGAACAACTGCAAAGGTTAAGTCGAAGAGTTTGTCGAGCAAGAAGGATTCGGCAAGCTTAAAATTACTTTTCCTTTTGTTTAAATTATAGTGTTGGCAGTGAAGATTAAAAGGTGATACGTATACCTCTGGTCTGGCTCATTCCAATGGTTGTTGGAACACAGGGTCGTAAGTTTACGGTGAATCCTCAGTAGAAAGTGCGCAGTGGTGGAAATACTGTGATTGTATTCAGCTGTGTTCCTGTCCCGGAGTCTCACTAATTTCTTGGAGGTGTTGATGTCCCTGTAAACTAAAGCTGATTGGGAGTCAGGACCGCCGGAAACTTCCTAAGACTGAAAGTGTCCTTCCAAAGGCGTGAAGCCGTTGGAAGGACAACAGCCGTTGTAAGTTTTCATTCTGCCTTATTGTCTTTGTTTTACTTACTGTCCGTATTTCTTACCTCATACGTACACCTTGTCCAGACACTGCAGGTCATGGATCCTTTATACAGAGAGGATTTGAACCTTCTGCTAAAAGCCTATGGACTTCGTAATAGGAATATTTTCATCTTTGCATCAAGAGAGTTTCCCAGATGTCAGCGTGCTAAGTTACCTTTCCACAGTTAGTTGACTATTGTTAACATCAGAAAAGATTTATTTTTTCACTAGTAATAAGCAGTCTTGCTCACAGCAGTACAAATATATGTCGTCTCCGACCAAGTATTAATTATTATTATTATTATTATTATTATTATTATTATTATTATTATTATTATTATTATTATTATTATTATTATTATTATTATTATTATTATTATTATTATTATTATTATTATTATTATTATTATTATTATTATTATTATTATTATTATTATTATTATTATTATTATTATTATTATTATTATTATTATTATTATTATTATTATGATTATTATTATTATTCAATGGGTAATGCAAATAATGTAGGAGTTACTAAAGCAACACAAAAAGGGGAGGAAAGGAGTCAGTTTGATCCGAGAAAGGGGAGGACAGCTCAGATTCTTTATATAAAAAGTCCTTTACCAGCATCAAAGCAGCCTTCTTGAAGGGTCCAGCCAAGTAAAGATTCATTAAGTATCACCAACAGATTCTAGGACATAGTATGGATTTTCCCAAGTCTTTGACGGGTGGCTCGAGTATTTCTCTTTCCTCCATAACTTGGATTCTCCTCAAGGACTTTGGGGACTTTCATAACTTTGGTCTCAGAACTCAAAGGCAAAATATGATCTTGACCTCGTCAAAGTTTGCTCGTACAGTCTTTTTAAAATCCCACAGAACTGACAAATTTATTTTACACTTGCGTGGCATCTGCACTGCGGTAGACGAACCATCTCAAAAATATATCTTTGGTATTAATTTTAAAGTGTCCATGACTATTTTAAGCTCCTACAGTTTTATGGTCTGGGAATAAACAAAAACTTTTCCCATTGAGATGCGGACTGAAGCAGAGTTTGTCATAGTCTCCACTCAGAGTCTCCACTCTTTTCCCGGACTGCTACAGAGTTTAACTCAAATATTTCATTACGATTCACTTTACAACCAATTCACAATCTGGACACGAAACATTAGATGGGGTTTTGGTCTGCTCTGAGCTTGTATCACATCACATTAGCTATACCTTGATACTGGGCCAGAGGTTTTGTCTATAAATTGTGAGTAAGCGGTGAATTGTTTTAGCCATTGTGGCTTTTTCTTTATTACGAATCAGTTGGCACTGATAAAAAAATTTACCTACCTAAAGGTCAATTGTAAAAGTGGCTGATAAATTCTACAGTTTTGACTCTCGTCTCTGACCATCACTTGGGCTCTGGTGGCCTGCTGGCTAAAGCTCTCGCTTCACACGGCGAGGGTCTGGGTTCGATTCCCAGCGCGGGTAGAAATATTGGGCATGTTTCTTTACACCTGTTGTCTATGTTTACCCATCAGTAAAATGGGTACCTGGGTGTTAGTCGACTGGTGTGGGTCGCATCCTGGGACACTGACCTAATTTTCCAGAAATGCTCTGCATAACAAGGGGCTTTATATATAGTAGTATGTCATTGATGTCAGCTAGGCCTGTATACCATGTGTATGTACTTGTAGTAAATAAAGATGTTATTATTATTATTATTATTATTATTATTATTATTATTATTATTATTATTATTATTATTATTATTATTAGTATTATTATTTGTATTATTATTATTATTATTATTATTATTATTATTATTATTATTATTATTATTATTATTATTATTATTATTATTATTATTATTATTATTATTATTATTTGTATTATTATTATTATTATTATTATTATTATTATTATTATTATTATTATTATTATTATTATTATTATTATTATTATTATTATTATTATTATTATTATTATTATTATTATTATTATTATTATTATTATTATTATTATTATTATTATTATTATTAGGTGGTGGAAAAAAATAGACACAAATGCAGTATAATGCGATCCTTTATTGACTACGTTTATCCCAAACTTTTGACTTAATCAAGTCACAAACAGATGTGTTTGTGACTTGATAAAGTCCACTGTGTGGGCGAAACGTAGTCAATAAAATATCTCATTATAATGCATTTGTGTCTATTCTTTTTTCACTGTGTCGGTATTTCATGCCATTAGTCTCCATTTACTTACGTCAGTACTCAAGAAGACATAGCTAACCAACCTTCACTATCAACGGGGCTCTCGCCCCACAGAGTCTGTCAAAAACACTTGAAATGCCCTAAATCCGTATTATAGCGTTTCGTTCAAGCTCTCCTCGCAATACATTGTTAATAAGAGAGGATCTCATTGTTTCATGTCTGCCATCTGCTTCCACCGGCTCATTGCTTCCGAATAATATTTATCTTAATTATTTCACAGCAGTGTGCAAGTGTATGTAGTAACGCCACTATTAACAAAAAGAGTAACATTCAGCAGCGCATCCTTCAACACTAATGGATTACTATATTTATTTTATAGCTTAAATTTCCCAGTATTCGGTAAAGGTCTCAAACCACTGAAGCGATGAAATACGCAAGAAATACGCAATAAAAACAAGTTTTCTGATGTGCTTCATTTGTTATTCTGTTACTGGGTGAAAGACGTCATGCTATTGCAAGTGCTGGATGCATATATTTATATGATATGAAACTCTCCATAGAGCGAAATGTCCCATTAAAAGTTTGTCCTCTCAAATGTGATTATTTTCCCTTCACACTTTGTTACTATCTGTTAAATAGTTGTAAAAAATAAGTTAATTTAATCTGAGGTAAACTAAATGACCAAATATGTAATTTCTGTAGAATCTTAGATCTGGCAAAAATCAACGAACTGTAACGAGTGCCAAGACAGCCATCCCAGGTGGAAAAATAGTTTGTATTAAGTCATCGTAGGTGGCATCTCAGCTGCTGTCAGGACATACCCGTGTGTAAAATGGTTGACAGGTTTCTATCAGTGGCTGTACTCTCAAGTGACTGTTCCTTGAAGAATTAGACACATGTGCCACGTCTGGGTCTCTGAATTTGTAGACGTTTTGTCATCCAGTGGCTTTATCGCTACAATAACAAGGACATAATATGTGAAGTCTGTAGAACTATATACAAAATACGAGGTAATCAGTCCCCAGCCTTGGAGTTTGGTGAAGAGCACCAAACTCCAAGGCTGCACCCATTATGTGCACCCATCATGTGCACCCATCATGTGCAACTATCATATGCACCCATCATGTGCACCCATCATGTGCAACTATCATATGCACTCATCATGTGCACCCATCATGTGCACCCATCATGTGCACCCATCATGTGCACCCATCATGCACACCCATCATATACACCCATGATGCGCACCTATCATGTGCACCCATCGTGAACACCCATCATGTACACCCATGATCTTCAGAGTACCACTGCATTAGCAGCGGCTCTCAACTCCCTTTACTGCCACTTTTAAATATAAATAATGGAAATATGCATACATAAATAAAATACACAGAAATAAAAAGAGTCTTAACCGGGCCGGCACAGAACTCATCTTGGGCCAAATTTATGGTCGCCTCCGTCCCTGGCGGCTGCTACTGACCTGCAACCTGCAGGTCTTAACCTGCTTTAACCTACATCCAGTGTCTTAACCTGCTTTAATCTTTACACTGCCTCTTAGCCTGCTTTAACCTTCAAATTGCGTCTTAACCTGCTTTAATCTTTACACTGCCTCTTAGCCTGCTTTAACCTTCAAATTGCGTCTTAACCTGCACACTACTTCTTAACCTGCCTTAACCTGCACACTACCTCTTAGCCTGCCTTAGTGTGCCTTGGCCTGCACGCTAGACTTCGTAGTCTACCCTGCCATGTAACCCAGACACTTGCACTGCCAGCCTGTAACCTGCTATTATCCTGGTGCATCTAACCCAACCTGAAGTGACGCCTGAACTCGACTTCACTCTGCCTTCACTCTACGATCAAGAGTGTAGTGTGGATATAGTGTCATTACGATTTAGTAAGAGAGTATAATACACTCTCACTGTAACTCATCTAAAAGTATCTAGAACTTTTTTCTCCCTCAGAATAAAACTATTCTGAACAGCATCAATCCCTAATGGCTGAAGTATCTCATGAAATAGATGAAATATTTTTCTGGGTATAGGCTGCATAGGTACAAATTTTGTTGGATTCCGTGTAAAAACCGGGGAATTCATCTTCTGGTAGGTTTCAAACTTTTAGTGCCGAGGTGATCTCCTCAAATGAAGTCTCTTCTTGAATTTAGGTTGCATAATTTATAATGTGGCGGTTTTATCAAAGAAATTGGATTCCGTGGAATAGCTGGCGAATGTCTCTCCTGGTCAGAAATATCTTTCCTGGTCAGAAATGTCTCTCCTGGTCAGAAATGTCTCTCCTGGTCAGAAATGCCTTTCCTGGTCAGAAATGTCTCTCCTGGTCAGAAAGGCCTTTCCTGGTCAGAAATGTCTCTCCTGGTCAGAAATGTCTCTCCTGGTCAGAAATGTCTCTCCTGGTCAGAAATGTCTCTCCTGGTCAGAAAGACGCCACAGCGTCGGGCTTTATTGGGTTATCTTATTTTAAGTCTAAATAATGTACAATTTTGTTTTGTTTTGTGTCAGTAACTTGTGTGTCCTCAAGTCCGTTTTAAAAATGTAGTATGTTGTGTGTCCAAAATGCAAATGAAACTTAATTACTTAACCCTCAATTACTTAAACTTCAATTACTTAAAGTTTAATTACTTAATCACTTTAACTTTAGCGAAAAGTTTGGATTGGTCTTATCCTGTATTGGTTTCAATTGGCCTTTTTTTTTTTTAAGGAATAAATTGAGAGAGTTGAAATTCTGGTTCTCAGGCAATAATTTCTGAGTTGACTAACACCCAGGTACCTACACCCAGGTACCTACACCCAGGTACCTACTAACAGCTGGGTGAACAGGGGCAGCAGGTGTAAAAAAGCATACCCAACGTTACCACCCGTGCCGGGGATCGAACCACGGACATTCAGTATGATAGGCGAGTGCGCTACCAACCGAGCCACGGGACACCTTGAAGATTCCTGACTTTATAAAAGTTCTCATATTCTAGCATGGCTTTAATATATATATCGATGTCGTATAGTGATGGCAGGGGCCTTGATGCTGGTGAAGGGCTCTTGATAAAAGAAATGCAGCTAATCTAGTCAATAGAACGATACTTGGCATCTAGAGATGGTAGTGGTTAGAATCTTGCTAGAAAAACGTCGTGAATAATTCCATACCTAGACTAGAGGCGGCGTGGGAAGGGAGGGTAGTGGGGGCCGGATAAGTGGTCATATAGCAGCTAGAGGCGAGAGGAGGCGCCGGCTAAGTGGTTATATAGGTGCGAGAGACACAGGGGTAATAGCTCTCAACCATGGCTGGAGGTGGGAGGAACTGAGCAAGTGTAAGTGAGGAGACAAGCTACGCACCTTCCCTGGCTGACCTTGCTACTGAGGCGCAGGAAAAAAAGTGAAAAAAGCTACATGAAGTAAAAAAAAAAATAAGATACCTGTTGATATATATAACAACCACAGGGGGAGTTGAATGATAGCTCTATTATTATTATTATTATTATAATCATGGGGAAGCTCTAAACCCGTAGGATTATACAGCGCCCTGTGGGGAGGGGGATGGAAGGTATTCAGGCTTAATTCAGGGAACTGGAGCACAGATCCAATTCCCTAGATCAAGAGCCCCTCACCAGCGTCAAGGAACCTCCCTTGAGGGGAATGATAGCTCTAGGCCTTTCGTGTTGCAATCAACACATCATCAGGAATTTGCAATGTAGCAGAAATGAGTAGGAAGTCCAGGCAGATTCGTTCAAGGGAACGTTTTTCCTCAAGCAAAAACGTTCTTTGTTTCCTCCACCTGTGTGTGTGTTTGTGTGTGTGTGTGTGTGTGTGTGTGTGTGTGTGTGTGTGTGTGCAGTTTTGCTTTGTCTTTTATTGAAGCAACTTTTATACCTACTTTAGCATCGTCCGCAAAGGATGATACTAAGCTATGGTTAGCGTTTTTCTTGTGAAAATGTACAGTCGAGTTACTAGTATTTGGCTTTGCAGTACTGAACATCTTTGCTGACACTGGATTTGATTTTACTTGCTACTTCACTTTGTTCCGTTAGAAGTCTGATTATCTATTTCCCTAATTTTCCTTTTTTTTTAATTCGTCATCATAAGAGTGATGACAGAGTGAAAGCAAGGGAGAAGGAGCCGGTAAGGATGACATATGGAAAATAGGTTATGGGTAACTAGTAGTAGGAGGAGGAGGAAAAGATGAGTGATCTCTCATTCATGGTTCAGGAGTAAGGTGTATTTTTTTTAATCATATGTTTAATGTCGAGGGGTTGGAAGCAGCATCTTCTCAAGGGAGGACTGAACTAAGACAGTAGTGGGCACTTTCTGTAGCAGCTGGAATCGCTTGGGTTTGCAGTAAGTTTTGTTTAGACTTGTCTATCTTCAAAGATGTCGATGATTTCTTGCAAGGAATCGTTGTGTGATGGGAAGTGGGTATATTTAATTCTCTCACTACGGAGGCCGTGGGAAAGCCTTCGCATAGTGTATTTCGTGATGGGGCGATTGATGTCATGGAAGGTGGGGATGCGACGGTACTGACCCACTGAACACAACACTCTCCAGGTAGGGAGGCCAGATACTTATACTGAATTAAAAGGATCAGGATTAAGATGGAGCTGGATCCTGGGTAGAATCTCTGGCTGTTTTATGGGAGGCACTTCAGATCGAGTTGGTTGCTAGTGTTCTCTTCCACAGTTCAGACAGGTTAGTGGAGTTTCGCTCTAGCAGTCAGTGAATTTATGTCCTGCTTCACCACATTCAGAGAAGAAGGTCGTGCCTTTTCTGAGGCAGTCAAAGACATGAAAGCTGCACTGGTAGCAGTTCCTGCAGGGTGTCAGGTGGTGGTATTGTTCCTGAAAAATGTCTCCTGGGTCGACGTGGTAGTGCCAGATATTGATTCCTTCTTGCAGGGCTTGGGTGATCATTGAAACTTCAACAAAGAGTATTTTCATCATTCTTGGATATTTGGGGAATAGTTCCACCTCTTCAGTGTTGGCCCAGTCGTTGTTGGCTTGTGTCACATCGACTGTCGTCAGGTGTTTGTTCACTGATGGTTGGGTCAATACATTTCAGGAAGACTGACTTCTTGGCTTTCAGAAACGGTGAGATGATGAGTTCCTGGTGCTTGATGTGCAGGAGCTGCCTGGCAGATGTGGCGATGAGTAGGCAGTCATCATTATCTGAGCAGCAGCCCACAGTATACGAGTTCTTAACAGCTTGGACATAGAGAGTCTGACGTTCAGGTCCTTGTGAAGAGTAGCAACTAGTTATATTTACTGAACTTATTTTAAGGACTCACGCTCAATGCTCACATTTATTAAATTTCCCTTTCAAAAGCTGTGTAGATCACATTTGCGTTTTTTTTATCTCTTTCAGAGCTTCAGTGATTTTGTCATAATCTAGTAACTGTCAGGCATGATTTTCCTGCTTTAAATCAAAGTTGACAAAGGTTGTTTATGTACGCGTTCCATAAGAACAACAAGTGTTCGTCACAGCAAACCTTTCAAACACTTTTGATGTGTTATATCAGTGCTACTGATCTAATTATTTCCCATCGCTCTGCTGCCTCCCTTGTGGAGAAGAGCTGTTTCTCCTCTTGGAAATTCACCTGAATATAAGCTGCTTCTCCAAATAACAATGCTCGCGCTAATGGGTCTTTGCATTTCTTCGTAAGTATAGAATCCAAGGCAGAGGAGCTGCCTGCTTTGGCAAATTGTCAATTATATTACCAAAGTGTGAAGGTTTTGTGTTAATATCGGATATATAACTTGAAGGACAGGCAGAGTTACTGGGTCTCGTATTCTTGTGGTGTCGATTGGATTACTGAATATTGATTCACGAAATTCTTTCAGAATTTCGGTCATTTATTTTTCGTCAATCGGTGAATGAATCTTCTTTCAGAAAATGCCAATACTGGAAGGGGTTTTCAATTTTCACTTTCCGTATGTAAAGCATTCTTTAGTATTTTTCCAATTTCTCTGATATCTTTCTTCTATTTGTAATGAAAGATTTAATTTCTACTCAATTTATCGGTTTACATTTTCTTTCCTATGCTGTGATATCTGTGTTTGTTTTAGTAGTCCAGCAACTCTCTTTTGTTCCTTCTGTAATGTCTTTAATGTTATCTTTCTGCGTTTGATCTTCTCAACTACTGGCCGGGACGTATTTTGAGCAGACACTGTATACTTTTTGCATTCATCTTTTCCATACATGTTTTTTTTTTAGGTTGAGATAAAGATTAATTTCCAATGAATGTTTTTTTAAGAAGTTCTGGGATTGTGGACATTAAGTTAACATCATTAAGTTCACATAAATTTATACTTGTCTGGGCTTAGCGAAGTTAACATTTTTTATAGTTAGTCCAGATATTTCACACTTTTGAGTATTGCGCAGGTGTCCCATTCTTCATTTCACATTTTAATGGCAGTGACACCATTAGACTCTCGGTTTAATGTATTACTTTCACGAGTTTTAGATTTATTACTGCATTTTTCTCTGTAATCAGAATGGATAAAAGTGGGTAGAATTCACGAGGTAAAAATTTACGAACAAATTACAGAAAGTCACCAGAGATAAATGACAGTCACTGATATTTTTCCGCCATTTGCCGCGTTGCTAATGTAATTCACAAGCTCAGTCCTTCATTCTCCTGCGTCCTTCATTCTTCTGCTTCCTTCATTCTCCTGCGTCCTTCATTCTCCTGCGTCCTTCATTCTCCTGCGTCCTTCATTCTCCTGCGTCCATCATTCTCCTGCTTCCATCATTCTCCTGCTTCCATTCATATCCGCTCCGGCTTCCTTCATTCTCCATGGTAATATCATTCCTCTGCTGTTTCCGTCATTTATCAACTTTTTTGCTCTTCCTTCCCGCAGCTTCGTCATTCTTCCACACTGTTTTCCTCGTCATTCACTTGAGATTCCCGTCATTCGTTCAGCTGTTTCCGTCCGACATTCATCCCATCATTCCTGTCACTACCATTCCATTATTTCTCATTATTCACTGTGAAGGTTTTTACTCAGTCCCGGTTCAGTCTTGAACCCAAGATGAATCAAGGCTGGTTCCTCCTTACGAAAATTATGAGAATAGAAAAAAAGACAAAAATAACAACGAAAATAAGAAATTTTATTTAATAGAATGATTTATGAAAATAATAAATACTTAAACATGAATATCAAAATCCTATCTTAAATCAAAATGAAGAATGAAAATAGAAAAATAAAACTTAGTTGAAGCAGCTCATTTTTACAGATGGAAGGTGGAAAATGGACGTGTCGATGTTCTTGACACGTAAGCTGATACTCTTTTCTGAACTCCTTGCTGGTATTCACGAATAGAAGACAGTGTCAACAACCACTCGGTCGACGGATGTTTCCAAAAACCATTCAACGTGTGAAACTCCAATAGTCGGCAATGTACCAGGGACTCTTGGTATCGTCCCTGGGTGAATCAGTTGCCTCGTTTTTGGCTCTAGTTGAACCCCAGATCAAGGGGAAACAGTTAGCGATTCTGTCTCAGGTCTCAGTTGGCCTAACTCCTTCCACTCACACTCTGCTTTGAGCCAGATGACCCACGCTGGTTCCTAAGGCTAAGAAAGTACAAGACATTTACTCACCATTCTAATAATCATTCTCATAGTAGGCATAAGGGCTTTAAAATAAATGGTGAGACAAACAATTTACTTTACACTAAGACAAGGCAGGGCAGAGCAGAATTAAGTTCCCAAAATCACGAGTGAAGGTCTTAACATAAAATAACAAGTGAAGCTCTTAACATAAAATAAGATAGAAGTAGCGGTGAAGACTTACAGTGAATGATTAACCCGTTAACCCGTGGCCGGAGTCTAGCACGCCACCTCTCACCGGGTGGAAGAAGGGGAGAACATACAGCGGAGCTAGACACTCACCCCACAACTATCACCATACAGACATTCACACTTTCATTACTCCTATCTATGGACTTTTCCCTCACATTCACTCAGTCATTCCCATCATGCGTACCACAGCTCCCGTAATTCATCTCACTACTGCCATCATTCACTATTACGTTCCGATTAATCAAGCGGCTGCTAACAGCATTCATAGTGAGGCTCCTGTACTGCACCCTAGCATTCCCCTCATTCATCCTAACATTCCCCTCATTCACCCTAACATTCCCCTCATTCGCTTTCACTATTCCAGTTATTCAACTCACTATTCCCAGCATTCACCCCACTGTTCCAATCATTCACTCCACTATTTTTATCATTCAACCCCATTATTTCCATCATTCACCCTCCATTGTTCCATAATTCACCCCTGTTTCAATAATTCACCCCACTATTCCCATCATTCACCTCCACTGTTGCCATCATTCAACCCAATCCTCGCGACATTCTGGCAGCTGGACCCCGCGAATACATTGTCGCTGTATTCCCGCACTTGATTCGCCGCTGTACTGATGATTCGGTGGCTGTCTCCGCGACGACAGGTCCCTGAGCCGTCTCAACACTACCTCCGCCAGTCTCCTCGCTCTTCAAGGACTGGAACCCTTAAAGGCGCCGTGAAACACCTCAACGACTCTTCTTTGGGATCGACCCTTATCGCCTTCTATACCCCAGGCAGTGTATAACCTCTGTGGGGTTTAGCGCTTTCACATAAATATATTGATAATATTTAAGAGCTGGAGGAGAGTCGGATCATTACGCTGACGACCAGAAGAATGAGACTTTAAAAGTGGAACAAGTCATTCCCGACTCGAGTCATCGAGTCGCGTGCTTAACTGGTTTAAAGTGAATAATATTATAGGTGAAAATAATAATTAACATGGGCGTTGTGTTTATAACTGCTTAATTCTGATTAAAACTCGACAAGTTAGGGACGTCACTGGAAGCCAGACATTGTTTTCCTGTAGGAACCACAGAGAAGCGCAGGTCACACAGTGCATGAGGAATGATATGCAACTAGGACCGTTCTAAGGAAGACATCGACAACTCCAATTTCTTGGATCAAGAGCCTTTCACCACCATTCAAACTTTTGAGTGGTCACGGGGTCATAAATACATGGTCACGGGGGTCATAAATACACAGAAGTGGTCACGGGGTCTTAAATACACAACAGTGGTCACGGGGTCATAAATACACAGTAGTGGTCACGGGGTCTTAAATACACAACAGTGGTCACAGGGCCATAAATACACAGTAGTGGTCAAGGGGGTCATAATTACACAAGAGGGGGTCACGGGGGTCATAAATACACAGTAGTAGTCATGGGGGTCAAAAATACACAGTAGAGGTCGCGGGAGGTCATAAATACACAGCAGTGGTCACAGAGGTCATAAATACACAGTAGAGATCGCAGGGGTCATAAACAGAATAAAAGGAAACACGACTCACAGCTTTTTTTTTAGCATGAAATATTGAATGTGTTTTTTCGGCGCAGGGCAAAAAAAATGTCCATCGTGTGTTTGTCTTAGCAAGAGGAACGATGATGAAGAGTGTTTGACTATAATGTTTCTCTTGATGTTTACAGCCTGGTGGATTTATGGGGACATGGGAATTATAGGAATTATGGTCAGCTGACGCGTGTTGGATTTATGGTGAGCTGGGAATTATACGAATTGTGGTAAGGTGAGGAGTGTTGAATATATGGTGAGCTCAATTGTATGATTTGCAAAATATATGTACAAAAAGACTTCTTAACGTGGGGAAGAGAAAAAAGTTGGAGAAAACAGTGAGCCATGGCAGGGCGTCACTGCACACATGAACTCTAGCAGGAGGAATTACGCCATCCTGGGACTGGCCTCCAGATGGTGCAACACGTCAGGAGCCATTACTACAGCTGAGCTGCTTAGCAGTGAAGCAAAGTAAATGTCAGGGCAGAATAGTGTCTGCAGGGGTACACTCAGTCTGCGGCATGACCTGGTGGTACGGGCGAGTGGGGATCCCGGAAACTCAGCATACTGGAACAGAGCTTGTAGCTGTGAAACACTCCAGGAGAACTCTCGATTGGGACTGTGTCGCAGGGGTGATGCAGTGGTGCCAGCGTGTGGGGCGTCGCGGAGATGATGACGACGAATGGGTAAGTCGTAAGGACTACTCAGGCGAAGGTGCCTTCAGCGATGTTGGTAGGCGATAGTTGCCAGAGAACGACTCTGCATGTGGGAGTCGTGTGGGAGACTACTCAGGTGATGCGACGTTAGCGAGAGGCAGGGAACAGTTTCTCTCTGTACAGGGTGTTCAAACGACTCGTGCATATGAATCCAGTACTGACTACAGTCAGTTGGTAAATTAGACACATATGCAACACTTGGGTATCTTTATTGAGGAAACGTTTCGCCACACAGTGGCTTCATCAGTCCATACAAAGGAGAATCGTGAAGTACAGGAGGAGTATGATGTGATCAGTCCCTCAACCTTGAGTCGATGTTGTCAGTCCATCAATCTTGAATAGAATACAGCATATGTGCGAAGAGGTAGATACCCAAGTGTTGCATATGTGTCTAATTTACCAACTCGTCGGTTCTCTGAACCATTCATCTACATACTACAGTTAGTGGACAAGTGGTTACGTTAGGGAGTGATCTGTAATACTAAGCGATTTGTTACGTTGGTCTAGGCACAGACCATACTAAAGACCATATACGAAAAACTAAACATGCGGTATCATATTTGCAACATTACACTAACAAAATGATGCTTTTCTGTGTAAAAATGAACACAAATGCATTTAAGAACAAGTGATAATGGACAATGATAATGGACCACTGACTGAGAGGAAATAACATGTGACCTACGACACTTGGTCCAACACGTGCTCTGATGACTAAGAACACTGAACACTTCAACATTTCTTCTCTCAATCTTTCCAGAGATTCCTCACATTACAAATTAACAGCGATTAACAGGGATGTCACAGCGGTGTGACGTGCTGTGACATCGTATTGCAAATTGATGGTGTGACGTCGAGCAATGGGAACGCTTGGCGCCGCGGGTGTAGTTCAAGGGCTGGGTGGAAGCATTTATTCATGTTTTTTGTTTTTGGTTCAATTTCAATGAACATTGATACTGTGATTTAACCAGCATTTTCCATCTTCACCAATTTTTGTGAATTGACTTTATGTTGCAAACTTGCAAGATATTGCAAAATTTTATAAAGAGGTGGTTGGGTATAAAACCCTCCCTTCAGGTAAGACATACAATGTTCTAGTCGACATCAGATGAAAGATAAAGAGTTAGATAATCTTTATTCCAGAGGCTTTTGATAGAAATCTCAATAGATAGTATTAAAAAAAATTCTTGAAATTTGTGTTTATTTTTTAAGGAATTTTTTGGAGGAAAAAAATCAATAAAAACAAAACAGTAGGACATATCTAAAATCAATACTGGAATTGTAATAGAACCATCATTCCTCAATAACATCCGAAAAATTCATGACACTCCTATAAATACTCTTCTCAAATAAGTGTAAATAATGTCAATAACTTATTTCTGTTTTATTCACAATTTTGTTGTATGTAAAACTCTATGGAAATGGCGCACCAAATTTGACCGTGTTGCACACTCAACATTTGTTGACAGCTCTCTGGCTACTGAGGCACCATATCTCACTCTGCTCACTCTAGTCCTCACAGGAGTTACCATGTTGACTATTTTGAATGAAACAATCATCAAAATCTTTATTTTTAGAGTAAAAACAAACACAAAAAAAATCACTAATTATCAACAAAAGAAAATTACATCAGTGGAAAAACATACTTAGAAATATGATACAGAGAAGCTGATTACATCAACATGTAGCCAGAATTATGCACTATTTTTTGGTAAGAAAATATTATATTCCATAATTTTTCAGGTTCAATTTTTTTTACCCCTCATATTAGGGCCTCGACTTCTCAAGGCGTGATGTGAGGGCCTCTTCACCCACCCATGTGGAATCCAGGGAGAAATTCGACCAACGTGAACGAAAAACACCAATAAACTCGTGTGTTTTACTGAATTTGGCAGTTATGAGCTGTAGAGCTGAAGCAGCAGAATACAGGTGGCGCTAAACACATGCCTAAGAACAGCATGGGATGCTGAGAGGAACCCAGTTAAAACTGCGAAGAATTCCCGAGGGAAATTAAGCATGTTTGGGCATAAACCCTGGATGTACTTGTGGCTGGATGCTGAGGGTTGCAGATACATCAGGTAGACGGATGCTGCTTGTATGGGGACTTCCAGCTTCCTTAGAAATAACTCCTAGAAACATCACTGTCGCCGAATATGTCGTGATGAGAGGGTTTTTACCGCTGCCACCAGATATATTAATTGAACTGATTGTCATATCCGGTGGGAAATTAATAGTTCTTCGGGTTAATTTTTATACTGGTACATACAGTGTATTGTATTTCCCTGATCCACATGCACGCATGAGGCCTAGCAGCCATGGCATGGAAAACAAACCCTAACGGCGGTTACACCACACCCTTGACCACACCCTTGATCACATCCTTGATCACACCCTCACAGTCGTCCTGGTCTTCATGTGGTAAGAGTCTGTCAGTGTCCAAAAAAATTGAAGAAAAAGTTACGTAATTTGTCAGGTCTTGGCACAAAACTTTAACCAAAATTTCCAGACACAAACATACACTTAAAGCACCTAAACTCCACCGCCCTCCCACCTACTCACCAGGCCTTCCCTCCCACACCCACCGCCCTCCCATCCACTCCCCAGGCCTTCCCACCCACTCACCAAGCCTTCCCACCCACACCCACCGCGCTCCCACCCACTCCCCAGGCCTTCCCACCCACTCCCCAGGCCTTCCCACTTACTCTTCAGGCCTTCCCACCCACTCAAGACGCCTTCCCACCCACTCCCCAGGCCTTCCCACCCACTCCCCACGCTCTCTCACCAATTATCCCACCCCACACCCTCCATGACCCAGCAATCTACTCTGACAATCATCACGCCACCTCATTATCTCTACGCTGTCTACTTCACAGTCTCTGTCTCTACCTATATGTGTCTTCACCATCCACCTCACTATCTCTTCACCGTCCATCTCACTGCGTCTATGATGTCCACCTCACTATCTGTACACCACCCACCTCACTATCTGTACACCACCCACCTCACTATCTGTACAACACCCACCTCACTACCTGTACACCACCCACCTCACTATCTGTACACCACCCTCCTCATTACCTGTACACCACCCACCTCACTACCTGTACACCACCCACCTCACTACCTGTACACCACCCACCTCACTACCTGTACACCACCCACCTCACTATCTGTACACCACCCACCTCACTATCTGTACACCACCCACCTCACTACCTGTACAGCACCCACCTCACTACCTGTACACCACCCACCTCACTATCTGTACACCACCCACCTCACTACCTGTACAACACCTACCTCACTATCTGTACACCACCCACCTCACTATCTGTACACCACCCACCTCACTATCTGTACACCACCCACCTCACTATCTGTACACCACCCACCTCACTATCTGTACATCACCCACCTCACTATCTGTACACAACTCACCTCACTACAACCCCCCCCACCCTCTATCTCCCCCCAGGCAAACTGTCTACAAGCAGTCTCTAAAGGTGAGAGATAAGAGGTTCAAGAAGGCTCTCTCATTAGCGTGGTGAGAGAGCTTCAAGCTTCAAAGGCTCTCTATGTCGGCTTAAGCGAGGATCCAATTAGCACCGCCCGGTTCTAGCGTCTACTAATGCAGCTTTTAGTCGAAGCTCAGAATATTCGAAGAAGCTTTTGCTACAGCTTAGCTCCCTTAGCTTGGCTTCACCGCCGCTCTGGGATGTCCGACTCTTGCTTATCATAACATTTAAAAAAAAAAAAAAAAAACAATACCGTGACTGGAACAATACATAAATAACCTGCACATAGTCGGACCAAAACACTGAATAGGAGAAAGGAGAAAGCCACTGGCGAAACTTCTTCATGAATGAAGTGGAGCAAGAGCCGCACATGTGTCTTATTCATCAGTTTTGGTGAGCTCATTATGCTCTTCGGAGATCTTAAAGACAATTTATTAGCCTATTTCTTTTTTCACTTGGCTGTGGTTTCTCCTTCTGTGAGAAATCAACTTCAGCTACAGAGTGTCTATTTGCGTTCTTTACTTGAGGTCTTTTTACTAAACTCTTTACCTGAGCTCTTTATTGAGCTCTTTACATGAGCTGCTTATCTGTGCTTTTTATCCGAGTTCTTTACCAAAGCTCTTTATTAGAGCTTGTTCATTTTTTATCTTTTGCTCTGTATCTGTACTCATAGCAGAGTTCTTTATCCGAGCCCCTGGCCTCTCCAAAAGAGTCTTTGTACTTAAGCTCTTTAAATGTGCTCATTATTAAAGCTTCTAACTTCAGCTGTTAACCTGCGCTCTTTACCTGTGTCGTTTCGCTAACTTTCGCAGAACTCTTCATTAGACATCGTAGATAATGATCACACCTGAGGAGCATCAAGCTGTTGTGGTACGATTTAGAGCTGAAATATTAACGACAACAAATATTAAATAATAATAATAATAATATGAATATTTATATCACTCTTATAATGAAATATTAAAAACGGCCGTAAAAAAAAATTGGAACAAGCAGGTTTAAAAGGCAGCAGTTATCTCGATTCGGTCATTTGGTTTGCTCATACACCTTGCAGGTAACCCCCACCCGGGGGCCCCCAAGAAAGAAGACAGAAGAAAGAAGAAGATGACCGACACCCTCTACCCAGGGGGCCAATGCCGGATCACCATTTGGAGAAGACCCGGGCCGGATGTACCGGCGAACCTACAACAACAACAACCTTGCAGGTGATAATGCTTGATGTTACGGTGGACATAGACGTTTGGGATTAATGCAATCATATTACGCGACTGATCTTTTTTTTTTACAAACGCCAGGAGGTTGTCGGGATGAGGGGAAGCAGTCATATCCCCGGCTTGATTGTCTCCAGTGTAATTGATGAGCGTAGTCACGCCGGAATAAATGTAAGGGAGATCACAGACTACTCTCTGATGACTTAATTATATAATTTTTGTCTTTCTCTCTCTCTCTCTCTCTCTCTCTCTCTCTCTCTCTCGATAGATAGATAGATAGATAGATAGATAGGTAGATAGATAGATAGATAGATAGATAGGTAGATACATACTTAAATACTTTTTGATGGTGTACGAGTAGATGAGTAAGGAACATTACCAATAAATTGGTATCTTTAATGACTAGACGTTGCCTACTCAACAGGCTTCTTCAGTCGAAATACAGACTAGAAAGCAGACTTAGTAAAAGTTTATATGGGAGATGATCAGTCCCTCACCCTAGAGAAATAAGTTTCAGGTGGTCAGTCCCTTGGCCATGGCGTGTGTTCAGCTCCATAGCTCATCGAAACAATGGATGTGAGCACACACCAAGGCTGGGGGACCGACCCCCCCCCCTCCTCATATCTACATCTCCACTATGCCTGTTGCTTCCTCTGTATTACGACTGAAGAAGCCAGCTGAGCAGGATACATAATTAAGTCCTATTAAGTCAAATATATTAATTTATTCTACACGCCGGCTTTTAAATTTTAGAATCTATTCATTTTCAGCTCCAGAGGATTTTAAGATTCAACCGTTGTTCAATATATTAAATTAACTCTCGTAACTGCATTATATGAGGGAAAAAATTGCCCGAGGTCTCATTCCTTCTTGTTAAGTGAGAAAAATTATTTTTCGCAAAAAAAATCATCATTTTTTTATTTTTAGATTTACATGAGTCAGGCATTAGTAAGCTTATAAACAAGGCATTAATAAGGGTATGAGACAGGCATTATTAAGGGCATAAGTCAGCATTATTAAGGTATGAGTCAGGCATTGTTAAGGGGTGTGGGCCACATGTACGCAGGATCTACGCTGAGCGGCACATATGAACGCAGGATTTACGGTTCGCGGGCCACATAGACGTAAGATTAAGTAATAATTTAAGAAGGTTATGTAAGACTAGCTGCACTAGCTTATGTGAGAAATGGTGTGTAAAGATTAATATATTATGAAGCTGGTAAGATTGAGCACCAATCTTTCCTCACGAATACAACAAAGCTGTGACAGAGCAGCTTAATAAGCTTTATAGTCTGCCTTATAGCAATGATGAATTTTATACCTGCTACTTTTTGGCTGGGTATAGAACAGCGGCAGGGAATTAAACGAAATTATTCCTCCCACTGCACTAAGAACGAATGAAAAAAATGGTTACTAGATGGAATTGATACATCAAAAATAATTAAAATAAATACGAGAGTTGAAATATCTATTTACCTCTAACAAATTTTATTCTTATCTGCCATTTGAAGGTCTGGGGAAGATGATTGTTCCTTTACGAGAGACTATAACAGTGTTGATGGCAAGCGTCTAGTGTTTCAGTTTACATTAGCACACATCATGTGCTGGTTTTCCACATGTACTGAACACGTCCCTGTTTGCGCAAGACCAAGACATCTGCTATACTACTTTAATGGCCACCCTAAATTTATATTTAATGCATGATACTAGAGTTCTAGAGTCTGTCATGCACATTGTAACCCTTCTCTTTTGTGAACCACAAAAAAGTCGGTCCACTGGCCACATGTGATCTGCGGGCCACACTAAGTTAGGCCATGAAGGAAGCCATTAATCAGATTGTGAAGAAAGTCACCAGCACCTTCGTCGTGGTAGATCGATGCCGCTCCGTTAGCGAACTCGCAAGCTCTAAGCGAGACCACTACAGCCTGGGTCGGCTCTAACCTCTTCCTGCCGTTCAAGAGTCGATACCTCGCTAGGTTGACTGGCTACTCACTCCGAGGACGACTCTTCTTCCTCGGCTCCTGCCATCCTGGAGCCTTCATCAACAACATGAAGGAACCATTCTGCTTCATTCATTCTCCTTCATTCATTTTGATAAATTAAATCGTCCTGACTCATGGATTTTCCTCATTCATATTCTGTTTCATTCAACTTCATTCGCTCTTCTTCCTTTCCATGTCGATATTTCTTTCAGGTTTCACTTCAGATGTCGCTCATTTTTCAGGTAGGGAGTTCAGAGGCGCTACAGCCACGAGTGTCTACACTTCAAGGAGCATTACAGAAGATGCAGCCACATAAATTGGAAGACGCTGATAAAAACAATCACATGGAAGGCAAAGAAAACCGACACTCGGAAGACAATGACGGGAAAGACTTAATAAATTAGTAGAAAAAATAAAGCGCAAAATAAAGAAAACTGTTGTCCTGTAATTCCATCCCTCGTAATCATTTGCATTTTTTCTGTTTTTGGTCAACGATCTTTTATGTAAGGAAAATCTGGCCTTCACCTTTGACCTAATATCCTCCAAACGGATTCTAGGTCACTCGTATTATGAATCGGATCATTGACAGGAAATGTGCCACCCTCTTGACAGGGGATGTGCCACCCTCTTGACAGGGGATGTGCCACCCTCTTGACAGGTATTACTGGTCGTATCCAGGTGGGATGAATCTCTGGCTCGGACAAAATAATTTATAATCTCTCACCATCTGTTTTTTTTTTCATTTCATTTGAAATATATATATATATAAATTAGAAGACGACAGGTATTACCGCGTGACTAAGTTTGTGCTTTAAGTAAACAATGTTTACTTGAGACTTGGGTTGTTGTTAGTAAAGTATGAGGTAGTAACGGAGAGGCTCTTAAATTAATAACGTCTTTGTGCTAAGAGGTAAACAGGGACATGTCTTAACATGTTAACGTGCGAGGGGGCAGACACACACACACACACACACACACCTATGAGTCAAAGGGATGTTAGGAAGTATTTCTTCAGTCATAGAGTTGTCAGGAAGTGAAATAGCCTAGAAAGTGACGTAGTGGAGGCAGGAACCATACATAGTTTTAAGACGAGGTTTGATAAAGCTCATGGAGCTGGGAGAGAGAGGACCTAGTAGCAATCAGTGAAGAGGCGGGGCCAGGAACTATGAATCGACCCCTGCAACCACAAATAGGTGAGTACAAATAGGTGAGTACACACACACACACACACACAGTAGAGGTACGACAAAGCTCATGGAGCAGGGAGAAAGAGAGTGGATCTAGTAGCAACCAGCGAAGAGGCAGGGCCAGGAGCTATGACTCGATCCCTGTAACAACAAATAGGTGAGTACACACACACACACACTCTGTCTATCTACCTCTGCCTGTCTCTGTCTATCTGTCTCTCTGCCTGTGCCTCACTCCCTCTCTCTCTCTCTCTCGCTCTCTCTCTCTCTCTCTCTCTCTCTCTCTCTCTCTCTCTCTCTCTCTCTCTCTCTCTCTCTCTCTCTCTCTCTCTCTCTCTCTCTCTCTCTCTCTCTCTCTCTCTCTCTCTCTCTCAACACAGCCGTCAAGTGCTCGCCCTTTGGCCCACCAGACGAGTTTTCAAGCACTTAAGAATAGTTTTTTTCATATTAGACAAGGACAAACTTGTTGAAGCAGCGAGTTGGGGGAAGGGGGAGGTGAGAGCAACGAGTTGGGGGAGGGGGAGGTGAGAGCAACGAGTTGGGGAGATGGAAGATGCGTGCTGGCGAGGGGGAGTTAGAAAAGACTGGTTGGGGAGGGGGAGGAGAACGCTACCAGTTGAAGAGGGGAAGGTGGAAGCTGCGAGTTAGGGTAAGGAGGGAGGTGGAGGCTGCTAGTTGGGAAATGGGGAGGAAGGAAGGGGCGGTGCAAGTCCCTTAATGCAGGGGACGTGTACACTCTCCCCAACCTCTCTCACATTAATGCTGTAAACCCCTCCCTCTCCCTTCCCCTCCCCTGTCTGCCTCTCCATGTGGTTATTAGTCTGCCCGTATGACTGTCTGTATTGTCTACCTGTATGTTGGCATGGCTGTCTGTGTATATCAATAATTTAGAACTATGTATTACGAAGGAAGACTGAACGAAGTACACGTGTCTTCCGCGGACACTTAACTACTTACCACATAAGAATGGAGGAACACTGCAGTAGGCCTATTGACCCATGTTAGGCAGGTCCGAAAAGAAAGAATTTTGGGGAGAGCAAATGAATGATAAATTGCTTCATCGCTTGTGTTTTCAAATATAATAATTCCGAAAAAATAGAGGTTAGTTTTTATTTTGCGAAATGAACACTGCAGAAGAGACATTATAAAATTAATCTTCAGGAATACAATGTTGAAGAGGAAGAATTGGATCGCAAATGAGGTGTTAAATTATTATGTTAATTAATGGGTAGCGGTGATCCGTGAAGGTCATACAACAGTTCACGGAACAGGAGAAAGAGATGTATACACAGATAACCCGCACTTAGGAGGCCGAAAGTCATGGCGACGTTTCGGTCCGATTTGGACCATTGACTAGTCACACTGAGAAGCGTGAAGGAAAGGGAGTCAGGATATAATTCGAGAGGAAGGGCAGGGAACGGGAGTGGCTGGAGAACAGTTTGAGACATTTATTAAGAAAACATTTCTCCAAGAGTGGCTTCAATCGCGGTCACAGGAGGCGGGGAAGAAGCTTTAAGTGTTGGGGTAAAAACATGAGCTAAAAGGATGGTGGTTAAAGTTGAAGACTCAGTCTAGTGTCAGTTAAGTTACGAGCGCAGTGAAGGTAGGAGCGTCAGAGAGGAGAGACACGCGTTGGAGGGCGTTGAAAAAAACCTTCTGAAACGAGGTCGTCGTGCAGGCAGAAGGCGCAACGAGCCAGCGAATCGATCACAAAGACACATGAAACAGCGTAAGACTTAAACAAAGTTTCGCTAATGGAGAACTTTATAATTTGATGAAGCTCTCCTTGAGCTAAACGTTACCACAATAAAGGCTTATGGTGCTCCATGACTTTGTGATCTCAAGTTGGCGTTCTCTATGACGAATGATGCCATCTACTATTGTAAGCTAGAAATATTTATTCGACAATATTATTACAGAAGGCGGAGTACAGAGAGTATAACATACAGTAACATACCTGCAAATGTACAATATCGGATAATTAATTATACATACAAATGCATAATCTGCCCTTGCAACCACCAAGACATTACATGACTATCTCGCGTGCAGGAGCAGCCACGGAGGGAGACGCAGACAAGAGCCAAGATAAAATATTCACTGAACAATATTGCGAGATGGGAAGCGATCCAGCCTCTCTGAAACAACTTGCACGACATCGTCTTTGGGTTACCGTCTTCAGAATCTAATTTCGAAAGAGAAAAGTAGTGTAATAATAGAGTTCTGTTCATACTGTTTGCATTTACACTCCTTTGTAAATGATTTTGAGGTGCGGAAGGAAAGTGTCAGTCAAGGTATCACATCAGTGTCACCTGCCTCCACATCTGCTGTCACTTTCGGAAATGAAACCCAAAAATCAGAACGAAAAAGGGTCAGAATATAAACTGGAAAAAGCACACTCAAAATTCTCCTTTCTCATTGCAACATCACACTTTGATTGCCATTGAATCTGCAAAATAAGTGTGTGTGTGTGTGTGTGAAAGAGAGAAATAGATTAATTATCTCTCCAGCTCTTGGTCCAGCGTCCTAAATGTTGACATTGACGTAAGTGGCTTTTATATTGCAGACAGGTGAGTTGAAGCAGGAGGGGGCGGGGTCATCAGTAGAAAATTCCACTAGTGTAAGTATGTCATGCCTATAAGTTAGGCAAGAGTTGAAGAAATGCCTGTACTTTTTTCAAGATTGATGGACTGAACACATAGACACAAGGCTGAGGGACTGATTATCTCAAACTCTACCTCATCTTTCACCATTCATTTCTGTACCGGACTGAGGAAGCCACTTGTTGGCGAAACATTTCCACAATAAATATTCCCTATTGTTGAAAAAAGTGTTTAATTCTTCTACTTGCCGGGTTCTAAACTATTTACATCAAAACTGTCATTTAGTTTAAAGGGTCTCCAGTGTCTGTTTTTTGTAAATATTGACAAACTGTGTCATTTACCGTCTAAGCATTTTTCAAAGTGTCCAGCACAACTCTTCAGCACATTCCTTCCAAACCCAGGTGACATTCCCTCTGGTTCTATTGTGTTTTTTTCTTGGCAGTATCCAGAAGAAGTTTCCTTACCTCCTCTTAAGTTATTCAAGATTTAAGTGATTCAGATTTCTTCTTTGGTAAATACACTCAGACTTTGTTTTGATAACTCACACATTTTCTCCTCAACTTCACTGAATTTTTCTCTGCTCCATATTCTTTGTATTTTTTTCTATAGCATTTAGTTTTTTTTTGTTACAAACTTGATTAAAAGAGATCCTTCAACATTGCTCTTATCCACTGTTTCGTTTTCAAAGTTTCTTTCTTCCCCTCCTCTAAGTTTTGTACATTCACTGACCTGTTTGAATCTCTACTAAGCTTCTTGACTGCCCCGTCTCCTACGTTAGTATTTCAGTCATCATCACAGTTCTCCAGCATCTTATATTCAATAATTCTTTATTATTATAATGTCTAATGGTCTCACAATAAACTTCATGATTTTATTTTCATGTAAGTTACAGAACTCTTTAAGCAAATAATTTATATTATTTATATCCTTCCTTTGTATGTATTATAGCCTATTTAGTTTCTCTAAAATATTCTCTTACAACATTATATTTTCCTTTACATAAGTTAATCATTTCCTGTATGTTTCTTTTCATCTTTTAAGTCATATTTAACAACGTTTGTTGTTTCAATTTCCAATTGTATTTAGATAATATTAAATATTTCTTCCTCGTTTTTAGTAAATACTCATATTTACGGTGTTTTTTACTTTATTATTGTAGCTTCAGTTACAAGCTATTGACTAATTATTTGCAGCCTCATAAGCTGCACAATATAATTATTTATAGGTAGATTCTCATTTTACAACATCATTTGTCTTACGTTTTTACGATAACTCTTCATCAGTATATTATTTAATACCTATTTTATCCCATCACATTCTTCTCTCTCCCAAGAATTATTAAAGATAGGTTGTATACATTAACTATTATGAGTTTCTAGTCTTTATTATAGACATTTATCACTATTTTTATTTTGAATTTACGTCAATTTCCTTTATCCTGTATCGTTTCCTTTATCAATATTGCTTCTCCCTCTCCTTGCTTCCCTACTCTCTCTCTTCTCCACGCTGAGTAATTTCCGTTGATTACAGCATCATTTCAAGTGTTTTTCCAGTGTTGTTTCAGTTAAACTATATCAGATTTTTCTCCATTTGTCTCTTAGTTCCATTGTTTTTTAAATTATTTCGTTTGTTAATATACGAAATGTTACAAATGTGTCCTAATTATCTGTTTTCTACTTGTTTTAGTTTGTTTGTTATCTACATTGTGCTCCTTTCGTAGAGAAATCATTTAATTGGTCAGTGCGTCTCACTCTGCAAAAACAAAAACAAATTCTTTATGACTTCTCTCTTCATTTCTCCTCTTCGCAATGTTTATTAAGTTCTCTTTTTCTGTCAGCTGTTCCTCAATCGTTCAGAATTGTTAGCAAAATTCTTTTCATTGTAAAGCTAATGTTTGTTATAGCGGTAATTTCCTTGGCCACTACCACCTGCTCTTCTCTTTTTATTTTTCATTAGTGATTTTTCGTTTTTTCTTCTGATTTAGCTTTCTACTCTTCTAGCACTTTCATCATCTGAAAGCTTTTGTTAACATTAACTGAGATATGTTGAGTTAGCTGCACCTCTTCTAGTTCCTTTTTTTGCTTTGATACACCAGCATAACTCTCCTTTTATTTTTATGCTCTTCCAAACCTTCTATCGTCCATGTCATTCATATTTGTTGTAGGAATCCCCGATTTGCATCATCTCTTTTATTGTGCCAGCTTTGTTATTTTCAATTTTTTTTTTTTTTTTTTTTTTTGCGTTTGTTGTACTGAGATTTTCACTACTGCTGAGTTTTCAGTTTTCCTTATTATTTTTTTTACCAAGCGTTAGTGTTTTTGTGATTTTGTTCCAACTTTATCAGTCTATCTATTATTTTTTCTCTAGTGTAAAGAGAGACATAGTTTGATCTATGGTCGTCAGCCATAGTGCGGGTTACTCATCATTTGTCGAAGGCTCTTGTCGATAAGACATTTGAGCTGGTGTATATGAGCATGTGTGTGAGAGAGAATGTTCAATATTTCAGACCTCATTTACTGAAGGCAGCTTTTTTTTTTGTTCTAGGACGGCCTGGAGTCTGAAGCAGGTGACTTGTTAGGTGAAGGCGGCCTCCTGCCTCCCTCTGGCTTCCTGAAGTGACATAATTAGTCATGATTTTTGGGTTTTCAGCGAGGGTTGGCACGCAGGCTGACACACAGTCTAGCACACAGGCTGTCACAGGTATTTTTAGCTCTCCAATCATCACTGGGTCTTGGGGGAAAATTAAGTTGAATTTTATCCCCTCTGATGCATAATGAAAGAGAGGGTGAGAGTGAGGTGAGGGAGACGGATAGGGAGAGGGTGAGGGAGAGGGTGAGGGAGACAGATAGGGAGAGAAGATGGTGAGGGAAAAGGGTGATAATGCAGGGTGTACAAGAAGTGTAAGGGAGTGTGAATCTGTGATGGAATGTCTGTTAAGGGTGAAAGTGTCTGATAAGAGTGTGGAATATGCGTGAAAGTGTGTGGTGACACGCCTGGTGAAAGTGAAAGTGTGTGGTGACACGCCTGGTGAAAGTGAAACTGTGGTAAGGATGAGAGCGTCTCGAAAAGAGAAAAATGTGGAGTGAAGGTGAAATTATGTAAAGATGTGTGTGTGTGTGTGTAAACATACAAGTGTGTGTTGGTGGGGACAGGTCAAAAATGTTTCGGTCTTTGCTATCTACGTACCTACCTACCTACCTACCT
The DNA here is from genome assembly GCA_009830355.1 of Cherax destructor. Classification (NCBI taxonomy): domain Eukaryota; kingdom Metazoa; phylum Arthropoda; class Malacostraca; order Decapoda; family Parastacidae; genus Cherax; species Cherax destructor. The sequence continues at coordinate 119,496 of WNWK01003058.1, forward strand.
TCCTTCAACCCCTACAACAGTCACCTGTTCTTTCACCACTTCCTATCCAACTACCCTTCCTTACTGTTTTCCTAATTGTCACGCTCCCTTACACCCTTCCATCTTTCCTCTCACTTTTCTTTTTTGCCCTTCCATCCCTCCGTCCTTCCATCCCTCCGTCCTTCCATCCCTCCGTCCTTCCATCCCTCCGTCCTTCCATCCCTCCGTCCTTGCATTTCAATCATCCCTACCAGTCATCCCTCCCTCCACAGTACACCAAGGAAATGCAGATTATCGAATTATTGTTTGCTATATATAAACAAACAGAGCCACTGTATCTCTCTCTACTCTTTAGTAAAGTTTCTCTTGTGATATACTCCACCCTGTGTATGTGGGATATGGTCCATCCTGTGTATGTGGGATATGCTCCATCCTGTGTATGTGGGATATGCTCCATCCTGTGTATGTGGGATATGCTCCATCCTGTGTATGTGGGATATGCTCCATCCTGTGTATGTGGGATATGGTCCACCCTGTGTATGTGGGATATGCTCCATCCTGTGTATGTGGGATATGCTCCATCCTGTGTATGTGGGATATGCTCCATCCTGTGTATGTGGGATATGGTCCACCCTGTGTATGTGGGATATGCTCCATCCTGTGTATGTGGGATATGCTCCATCCTGTGTATGTGGGATATGCTCCATCCTGTGTATGTGGGATATGGTCCACCCTGTGTATGTGGGATATGGTCCACCCTGTGTATGTGGGATATGGTCCACCCTGTGTATGTGGGATATGCTCCATCCTGTGTATGTGGGATATGCTCCATCCTGTGTATGTGGGATATGGTCCACCCTGTGTATGTGGGATATGGTCCACCCTGTGTATGTGGGATATGCTCCATCCTGTGTATGTGTCATATGCTCCACACTGTGTATGTGGGATATGCTCCACCCTCTGTATGTGTCATATACTTCCCTCTGTGTATGTGGGATACATTTCACCCGGTGTTTGTGATACACGTCACTTCACCCTGTGTGTGGGATACATTTCTCCCAGTGTTTGAAATATATTCACCCTGTGTGTGTCATACTCTTCACGCAGTGTGTGTTTGTGAGTGATACATTTCACCCATTGTATGTGTGTGTGTGTGTACTCACCTAGTTGTGGTTGCAGGGGTCGATTCATAGCTCCTGGCCCCGCCTCTTTACTGGCCGCTACTGGGTCACTCCCTGCGCCATTAGCTTTATCATACCTCTTCTTAAAGCTATGTATGGAACCTGCTTCCACTTCATCGCTTCCCAAACTATTCCACTTCCCGACCACTCTGTGACTGAAGAAATACTTCCTAACATCCCTGTGATTCATCTGAGTCTTCAACTTCCATCTGTGTCCCCTTGTTGCTGTGTCCCATCTCTGGAACATTCTGTCTCTGTCCACCTTGTCAATTCCTCTCAGTATTTTAGATGTCGTTATCATGTCCCCCCTCTCTCTCCTGTCCTCCAGTATCGTCAGGTCGATTTCCCCTAACCTCTCCTCGTAGGACCTACCCCTTAGCTCCGGGACTAGTCTTGTTGCAAACTTTTGCACTTTCTCTAGTTTCTTTACGTGCTTGGCTAGGTGTGGGTTCCAAACTGGTGCTGCATACTCCAGTATAGGACTAACGTACACAGTGTATAGGGTCCTGAACGATTCCTTATTAAGATGTCGGAATGCTGTTCTTAGGTTTGCTAGGCGCCCGTATGCTGCAGCAGTGATTTGGTTGATGTGCGCCTCAGGAGATGTGCCTGGTGTTATATTCACCCCAAGATCTTTTTCCTTGAGTGAGGTTTGTAGTCTCTGGCCTCTAGACTGTACTCCGTCTGCGGTCTTCTTTGCCCTTCCCCAATCTTCATGACTTTGCACTTGGTGAGGTTGAACTCCAGAAGCCAATCGCTGGACCAGGCTTGAAGCCTGTCCAGATCCCTCTATAGTTCTGCTTGGTCCTCGTCCGATTGAATTCTTCTCATCAACTTCACATCATTTGCAAACAGGGACACTTCGGAGTCTATTCCTTCCGTCATGTCGTTCACAAATACCAGAAACAACACCTGTCCTTGGACTGATCCCTGTGGCACCCCGCTCGTTACAGGTGCCCACTCTGACACCTCGCCACGTACCTTGACTCGCTGTTGTCTTCCGGACAGGTATTCCCTGATCCATTGCAGAGCCTTCCCTGTTATTCCTGCCTGTTCCTCCAGATTTTGCACTATTCTCTTGCGTGGAACTGTGTCAAACGCCTTCTTGCAGTCCAAGAAAATGCAATCTTCCCACCCCTCTCTCTCTTGTCTTACTGTCATCACCCTGTCATAGAACTCCAGTAGGTTTGTAATGCAGGATTTCCCATTCCTGAAACCATGCTGGCTGTCGTTGATAAGCTCGTTTCTTTCTAGGTGTGTGTGATACACTTCACCCAGTGTATGTAATATGCCACTCTGTGTGATGCACCCTTCCCATTGTACGTGATACACCCCTCCCAGTGTACGTGATACACCCTTCCCATTGTACGTGATACACCCCTACCAGTGTACGTGATACACCCTTCCCATTGTACGTGATACACCCCTCCCAGTGTACGTGATACACCCTTCCCATTGTATGTGATACACCCCTCCCAGTGTACGTGATACACCCTTCCCATTGTATGTGATACACCTCTCCCAGTGTACGTGATACACCCCTCCCAGTGTACGTGATACATCCTTCCCATTGTACGTGATACACCCCTCCCAGTGTACGTGATACACCCTTCCCATTGTACGTGATACATCCTTCCCATTGTACGTGATACACCCCTCCCAGTGTACGTGACACATCCTTCCCATTGTACGTGATACACCCCTCCCAGTGTACGTGATACACCCTTCCCATTGTATGTGATACACCTCTCCCAGTGTACGTGATACACCCCTCCCAGTGTACGTGATACACCCTTCCCATTGTACGTGATACATCCTTCCCATTGTACGTGATACACCCCTCCCAGTGTACGTGATACACCCTTCCCATTGTATGTGATACACCCCTCCCAGTGTACGTGATACACCCTCCCAGTGTACGTGATACACCCTCCCAGTGTACGTGATACACCCTTCCCATTGTATGTGATACACCTCTCCAGTGTACGTGATACACCCCTCCCAGTGTACGTGATACACCCTTCCCATTGTATGTGATACACCCTCCCAGTGTACGTGATACACCCTTCCAGTGTACGTGATACATCCTTCCCATTGTACGTGATACACCCTCCCAGTGTACGTGATACACCCTTCCCATTGTAAGTGATACACCCTCCCAGTGTACGTGATACACCCTTCCCATTGTATGTGATACACCCTCCAGTGTACGTGATACACCCTCCCAGTGTACGTGATACATCCTTCCCATTGTACATGATACACCTCCCAGTGTACGTGATACACCCCTCCCAGTGTACGTGATACATCCTTCCCATTGTACGTGATACACCTCTCCCAGTGTACGTGATACACCCCTTCCAGTGTACGTGATACATCCTTCCCATTGTACGTGATACCCCCTCCCAGTGTACGTGATACACCCCTCCCATTGTATGTGATACACCCCTCCCAGTGTACGTGATACACCCCTCCCAGTGTACGTGATACACCCCTCCCAGTGTACGTGATACACCCCTCCCAGTGTACGTGATACACTCCTGCCAGAAGTAAATCTTGTTCCCACAAACTTGCTTGAGATCTGTTCAAGTAACAGAACTGAAGCGAGAGAGTGATGGGAAGACTACATATTTTTGAAGCGTCGGAATGTACTTGACAGTCCCTCACAAGAGACAGTTACTCAGGAAGTCAATACTTAGGACTTAGAAAGTCTTTTTTCTTCATTTTAGGGATCATGTTTGCTGTCTTCCATACCTCTAGCAGCTGCCTTGTATCAAATGACTTGTAAATTTCGGTTAGCGGTACACAGTGCTTCTGCTTCCTCTTTCAAAATCCATGGAGAGATTGTCTGGTCACATTACCTTTGAGGTATCCGGGTCTTTGATATACCTTTGAAGAGTTTCGAGAGTTTATCTACTCTATGAGTCCGGCCATGGGCCAGGCTCGTCTGGTGCTTGCCTGGTCAACCAGGCTGTTGCTGCTGGAGGCCCGCTGCTCCACATATCCATCACAGCCTGGTTGATCTGGCACCCGATGAAGATACTTGTCTAGTTTCCTCTTGAAGGCTTCTTCACTGGTTCCAGCCGTGTTTCGGATATCTTCTGGTAAGATGTTGAATAGTCTGGGACCCCGGATGTTAATACAGTGCTCCCGTGATGTCCCCACCGCACCCCTGCTCCTCACTGGGTTTATTTTACACTTTCTTCCATATCTCTCACTCCAGTATGTTGTTATGGCAGTGTGCAGATTTGGGACGAGGCCCTCAAGTACTTTCCAAGTATATATTATCATGTATCTCTCTCTTCTCCGCTCCAATGAGTACATGTTCAAGACTTGAAGGCGTTCCCAATAATTTAGATGTTTCAATGGCTCAATGTGAGCCGTAAACGATCTCTGAATTTGTTCCAGCTTTGATATTTCTCCTGCCCTGAACGGGGCCGTCAGCACAGAGCAGTATTCTAAGTGGGGGAGCACTAGCGATTTGAAGAGTGTCACCATCGGCATTATTTCCCTTTTTTGAAAGTTCTCAATACCCACCCCGTCATCTTCCTGGCTGTTGTGATCTTTGTCTTGTTATGGTCTTTAAAAGACAGATCAGCAGACATAATTATTCCTAAGTCACTCAGTAATTGTTTTCACATCTTCTCCTACTGTGTGTATTATGTCAGTACTGGTTGTTCCCTTTCTCTTTGACTAGTAATGTCCCAATTTGCCATGAGAAAAGTACCTTAAATATTTTGTTCAGCTTCACTCAGATTTCCTGGTCATTTCTTGTGAACTCTCCTCCTTTCTTCAGTGTTATTATCTTGCAATTTACTGTTGTCTTCCTTCTGATGTGACTGAATAGCCACTTAGGTTTAGATTTGCCTCTCAGCCTTTCTAAATCTCGCCTTTTCGTGTCTTGCTCTTCTCCTCACTTTTCTGCCTTTTGCCCTTGTTTGCTTTCTATATTTTTCATGATCTTTGGATGAATCACGGGCTCTCTCCGCTTCTGGGTATGAATGTTTCATCTATCTCCTGATAGTTTCTGGCTAAAATCATTATCTTATTCGTTGTCTCTCTTCTGGGAACCCATTCCTATTGCAATATATCAAAGAATACTCTCATAGCTGTTTAGTCTTCCCTTTCCTTTTCTGCTATGCTCATCTTCAAGAATTATTTTCATAAGGTATTTGAAACTCAATACTATATGGCCAATATGGCCTAGGGGTCTGACACATTCCATTTCTCCCAGATCAGATTTGCTTAGAGTGAGTACTAGGTCAAGCCTTGCTGGCGCATTCCCTCCTCTCTTGCAGAATCCTTGGCATGTTAGCATAAAGTTTTCCACCGCCACCTCCATCATCTTAGCCCTTCACATTTACGGTCCCCCGTGTGGATCTCAATTATTCCAGTCTATTTGCTTGTGCTTGCTGTAAAATCCTCCCTGTAAATCCTACCCGCTTTTCTGTTTACCTGTTTGCTCGCCCGCAGCATGTCCGCTTGTCCACCACCCAATTTCCCTGCCTGCTTGTCCACCTACTTGCCATGCCTTGCCCTGCCTGCCTGCCTGCTTGCTGCCTGCTTGCTGCCTGTCTGCCTGCCTTCCTGCCTGCCTGCTTGCTGCCTGTCTGCCTGCCTTCCTGCCTGCCTGCTTGCTGCCTGTCTGCCTGCCTTCCTGCTCTCCCTACACAGCAATCAAGTAATGGCACAGTCTGACTTTCGACACAAAACTATGTTAATTCAATTATTGCGAACCAATATAGCTGAGCAATAAGCTAATGGCACAAACTCGACATCTAAGATGTGAAAAATGTTTCTTTGAATGAAAAACCAATGTTATTTATCACAATGTTCAGGATGAGAAATTATATTATTATATACAGTTCTGAAAGAATCATGAATCACAAACTTTTCAAGAAACAAGTTATAGAGTGTTGTATTCTACATGTGTTGTACATGAGTGTTGTATTCTACATGTGTTGTACATGAGTGTTGTATTCTACATGTGTTGTACATGAGTGTTGTATTCTACATGTGTTGTACATGAGTGTTGTATTCTACATGTGTTGTACATGAGTGTTGTATTCTACATGTGTTGTACATGAGTGTTGTATTCTACATGTGTTGTACATGAGTGTTGTATTCTACATGTGTTGTACATGAGTGTTGTATTCTACATGTGTTGTACATGAGTGTTGTATTCTACATGAGTGTTGTATTCTACATGAGTGTTGTATTCTACATGTTTTGTACATAAGTGTTGTATTGTACATGAGTTGTATTGTATATGAGTTGTATTGTACATGAGTGTTGTATTGTACATGAGTGTTGTATTCTACATGTGTTGTACATGAGTGTTGTATTGTACATGAGTTGTATTGTATATGAGTTGTATTGTACATGAGTGTTGTATTGTTCATGAGTGTTGTATTGTACATGAGTACTGTATTGTACATGAGTGCTGTATTATACATATGTGTTGTATTATACTTGAGTGTTGTATTATACATGAGAGTTGTATCACACCTGAGTGTTATACCTGAATATTGTACTATATGTCACATATTATAGCTGGCTGCTGTATCATATTTTTTGTGTTGCGTCTAAGTTGTATTACAACTGTGTTTTATTGAACCAAGCAGTTGTATAATACAGCCGCTGGGATCCTCCCTATAGCAAAAGTATCTTTATTGATTTTTCTAACTTTAGGAGCAACAAGCTTTTATTTAGACTAGAAGTGAAAGCTACTGTATTTTTTCTAGTTCATCTTCCATACACGTTCATTAAGATGTATTTTCCCCGTGACTAAATTGTTCCTTTGAACGTTAGTCAGTTGTTGCTGTGACTATTGTAGTATTGTTGTTGGGACTGTTGTAGTACTGTTTATGTGACTGTTGTAGTACTGTTGTTGTGACTGTTGTAGTACAGTTGTTGTGACTGTTGTAGTACTGTTGTTGTGACTGGTGTAGTACTGTTGCTGTGACTGTTGCAGTATTGTTGTTGTGACTCTTGTAGTACAGTTGTTGTGACTGTTGTAGTATTGTCGTTGTGACTGTTGTAGCATTGTTGTTGTGACTGTTGTAGTATTGTTGTTGTGACTGTTGTAGTACTGTTGTTGTGACTGTTGTAGTATTGTCGTTGTGACTGTTGTAGTACTGTTGTTGTGACTGTTGTAGTATTGTCGTTGTGACTGTTGTAGTATTGTTGTTGTGACTGTTGCAGTATTGTTGTTGTGACTGTTGTAGTATTGTTGTTGTGACTGTTGTAGTACTGTTGTTGTGACTGTTGTAGTACTGTTGTTGTGACTGTTGTAGTACTGTTATTGTGACTGTTGTAGTATTGTCGTTGTGACTGTTGTAGTACTGTTATTGTGATTGTTGTAGTACTGTTGTTGTTACTGTTGTAATACTGTTGTTGTGACAGTTGCAGTATTGTTGTTGTGACTGTTGTAGTACTGTTGTTGTGACTGTTGTAGTATTGTCGTTGTGAATGGTGTAGTACTGTTGTTGTGACTGTTGCAGTATTGTTGTTGTGACTGTTGTAGTACTGTTGTTGTCACTGTTGTAGTACTGTTGTTGTGACTGTTGTAGTACTGGTTTTGTGACTGTTGTAGTACTATTGTTGTGACTGTTGTAGTACTGTTGTTGTGACTGTTGCAGTATTGTTGTTGTGACTGTTGTAGTACTGTTGTTGTGACTGTAGTATTGTCGTTGTGACTGTTGTAGTACTGTTGTTGTAACTGTTGTAGTACTGTTGTTGTGACTGTTGTAGTACTGTTGTTGTGACTGTTGTAGTACTGTTGTTGTGACTGTTGTAGTACTGTTGTTGTGACTGTTGTAGTACTGTTGTTGTGACTGTTGTAGTACTGTTGTTGTGACTGTTGTAGTATTGTTGTTGTGACTGTTGTAGTATTGTTGTTGTGACTGTTGCAGTACTGTTGTTGTGACTGTTGTAGTACTGTTGTTGTGACTGTTGTAGTACTATTAATGTGACTGTTGTAGTATTGTCGTTGTGACTGTTGTAGTACTGTTATTGTGACTGTTGTAGTACTGTTGTTGTGACTGTTGTAATACTGTTGTTGTGACTGTTGCAGTATTGTTGTTGTGACTGTTGTAGTACTGTTGTTGTGACTGTTGTAGTATTGTCGTTGTGACTGTTGTAGTACTGTTGTTGTGACTGTTGAAGTACTGTTGTTGTCACTGTTGTAGTACTGTTGTTGTGACTGTTGTAGTACTGGTTTTGTGACTGTTGTAGTACTATTGTTGTGACTGTTGTAGTACTGTTGTTGTGACTGTTGCAGTATTGTTGTTGTGACTGTTTTAGTACTGTTGTTGGGACTGTTTTAGTACTGTTGTTGGGACTGTTGTAGTATTGTCGTTGTGACTGTTGTAGTATTGTTGTTGTGATTGTTGCAGTATTGTTGTTGTGACTGTTGTAGTACTGTTGTTGTGACTGTTGTAGTACTGTTGTTGTGACTGTTGTAGTACTGTTGTTGTGACTGTTGTAGTACTGTTGTTGTGACTGTTGTAGTATTGTTGTTGTGACTGTTGTAGTATTGTTGTTGTGACTGTTGCAGTACTGTTGTTGTGACTGTTGTAGTACTGTTGTTGTGACTGTTGTAGTACTATTATTGTGACTGTTGTAGTATTGTCGTTGTGACTGTTGTAGTACTGTTATTGTGACTGTTGTAGTACTGTTGTTGTGACTGTTGTAATAATGTTGTTGTGACTGTTGCAGTATTGTTGTTGTGACTGTTGTAGTACTGTTGTTGTGACTGTTGTAGTATTGTCGTTGTGACTGTTGTAGTACTGTTGTTGTGACTGTTGTAGTACTGTTGTTGTCACTGTTGTAGTACTGTTGTTGTGACTGTTGTAGTACTGGTTTTGTGACTGTTGTAGTACTATTGTTGTGACTGTTGTAGTACTGTTGTTGTGACTGTTGCAGTATTGTTGTTGTGACTGTTGTAGTACTGTTGTTGTGACTGTTGTAGTATTGTCGTTGTGACTGTTGTAGTATTGTTGTTGTGATTGTTGGAGTATTGTTGTTGTGACTGTTGTAGTATTGTTGTTGTGACTGTTGCAGTATTGTTGTTGTGACTGTTGTAGTATTGTTGTTGTGACTGTTGTAGTACTGTTGTTGTAACTGTTGTAGTACTGTTGTTGTGACTGTTGTAGTACTGTTGTTGTGACTGTTGTAGTACTGTTGTTGGGACTGTTGTAGTACTGTTGTTGTGACTGTTGTAGTACTGTTGTTGTGACTGTTGTAGTATTGTTGTTGTGACTGTTGCAGTACTGTTGTTGTGACTGTTGTAGTACTGTTGTTGTGACTGTTGTAGTACTGTTGTTGTGACTGTTGCAGTACTGTTGTTGTGACTGTTGTAGTACTGTTGTTGTGACTGTTGTAGTACTGTTACAAGGTTAATGTTTTGGCTTCATCACAGGAAGACAAATAAACAAAGACCAGATCTTTAATGGTAGAAAAAATTGACATTCCATTTTCCTCAATAATTATTTGAGCCGCTTAAAAAGAAAGTTAAATTTGAGTTCACCAGTTCCGGACACTTAAGACAAACAAGGAATTTCAGCTTGTTCAAGAAACCGTATTTTCTTAACACATCTTGCCCGACAAAATCAAAATATAAGGCCTACTCTAGGCAATATAAATACTTATTAAATGTAGAACTGAGCCCCAGTGCGTTCATTTTTAATCATACGTTGTGGAATCGAATCCTTAAAACATGAAAGTAAATATATAAGCACTTACTACATAGAATTATTAGAAAGCGTGTGTACCTAGGTTCATATAAGTACTTCACAAAAAACATACATAATTAAACAAATTTTGTCGAATTGAAATCCTTATCATAAAGAACTTGAAGATCAACAGAAGCTGAATTGAATTCTACACTTTTAACAAATCTCTCTCACGTCATCCAACCTGAAAAAAACAATTTCGCGCCATCCAGCCTGAGAAACAATCTCACGTCGTCCTAATTGAATAAGTCATCCAACTTGAAATACAATCTCGTGTCATCCAGCTAGAAAAACAATCACTCGTCAACCAACTTGAAAATTTCAACGCCTGGTAAAGCTTTCTTACTTGGTAAGAGCAACACTTCGTAAGAACAACAATAAAAACAATCAAACATAAACGAACGTCGTTATATTGTTAGAAGGAGAATCTGATCCAAACACCATCAAAAATGGATCAAACAATCTCCACACTGATTCAAACACCTCACACGCGGACCCAAATACCAACCACACTGACCCAAATTCTACCCGCATTGACCAAAACACCAGCCACGCTAACCTAAACACCACCCATGCTGACCTAATCACCACCCACGCTAATCTAAACACCAACGTTGACCTAAACACACACACATGGGACATAAACAAAATGAAATGTGTTTGCAATGTTGGCACAGGGAAGACTACTGCCAGATATACGTAACTCCGCAGGGTGATCCACTCGCTCCACTTCTCTTCTGTTTGGCAGTTAGAGAACTAGCTTCCAGCCTACGCAGCGAGCTCAACATCTGGTACCTAGATGATGGCACTCTGGCGGGTACTGGGGAGTCCCTGTTAGAGGACCTACAACGGGTGAAGACACAGGAAGAAGCCTTAGGACTCATCCTCAATCCCTCAAAGTGTGAAATCATCACATCAAATTAGGAAATAATTAATGCGGTGCGAACAATCCTCCCAGAAGTCACTGATACCACTCCATCCAACAGTACCCTCCTGGGAGCACCGCTGGGTCCCCAGGCCATCGACACGGTCCTCAAGGACAAAGTGAATGACCTGAAAAGAATGGAGGAGAGAATAAGTGATCTTGATGCCCATGATGCCCTGTATCTTCTCACAAGGTGTCTTACTATGCCAAGACTCACTTACTTCTTGAGGTGTGCACCCTCTTTTGACAACCCAACACTTAACGAGTATGACGCACACCTGAGATCAACCTTTAAGAAGGCACTGAATCTGTCACTAGATGATCGGCAATGGGAGCAGGCAACCCTCCCAGTGCGACTAGGAGGTATAGGGGTGCGCAAAGCAAGGCAGGTAGCTTTACCTGCATTTCTGTCATCGTGTTTGGCCTCCTGTGGATTAGTCAAGAAGATTGTCCCCGAACGCTTAAGAGGTGTGGTGGGAGCTCAGGACCCCAGGTTCATTGAAGCAGCCGAGCGATGGGACATCTTGGCAGACTCCTCCAGTAGACCAGCTCCTCCCAAAGAGCACAAACAGTCCCACTGGGACAAACCGATCATGGAAAAAATTGCCAACACAATGCTCACCAACGCTTCAGGAAAGGACAAAGCTCGTCTCCTAGCGGTGAAGGCACCACACTCAGAAGATTTCCTTCTAGCTGTTCCCAATTCCTCTCTGGGGACTCGACTCGACCCACAGGCCATTCGGATTGGTGTTGCTCTTCGCCTAGCCGCCCCCATACTCACCGAACATAGGTGTATTTGCGGCAGGGCGACGGCCGATCAATTCGGACTTCATGGTCTCGTGTGTCACACATCAGAAGGGAAGTATGCTAGACATGAGGAGGTCAACGACATCATAAAGAGAAGCCTCGCCACAGCCCGTTGCCCAGCTCAACGGGAACCCCAAGTGCAGAGGTCTGATGAAAGTCAAAAGCGTCCTGATGCAGTCACTATGCTACCCTGGAAGGATGGTAAGCAGATTGCTTGGGACTACACCTGTGCTGCCACAATGGCAGACACCTACTTGCCATACTCCGCAGCCGAAGGGGGTGGGGCTGCCAGCCACAGGGAGATCCAGAAGACTCGCAAATATGAAGGCCTTCCCCCTTGCTATAACTTCATCCCAATAGGGTCGGAGACCCTTGGAGTGTGGGGCAAGTGTGTTCTAAAGTTTCTCAAAGAGCTGGGTGAGAAACTCATCATAGAAACCAGGGACCACAGGGCGACCAGCTTCCTCTTTCAGAGACTCAGTGTGGCGATCCAGAGGGAAAATGCCTGCAGCGTTCTGGGCACGCGGCCCACTGCCGGGGAGCTGGACGAAGTATTTGAAATGTAGCTCTGAGTTGTTATCTATGTTATTTCACTCCCTATTGTATTCTTGTCAATGTATTTTGTCAATGTATTTTGTCTTGAAATAAAGTTTATATATAAAAGATGGGGTGGTAGGGGAAGTGGAATATTCATATAGCTTCAGAAAGAAATCTAAATATTCTTCCTTGAAGCCTTTTATCCACTTCTCGAGGCAATGGGTCCCACAATTTACACCAGAGGTGGACCCATCCTATATATATATATATATACGTATATATATATATATATATATATATATATATATATATATATATATATATATATATATATATATATATATATATTCGTGATTAGGTAAAACTTGATTTTGGCTTAAATAGCAACGCTCACCTTGCCATATAAGACAAGTGAAAATTTGGTATGCAAAATTTGCTCAAAATCATTCTGGAAATAACGAAAAAATATATTTCATTGTGTTTGTTTATTATTAAATTAATGTTAACGTATCTAAAATATATTTAGTTAGTCTAGGCTAAATTAAATTGCGCTTGTTGTAATAAGGTTAGGTAGGTTTTCAAAGTTTCTCTGGTACAAAATTGTAAATTCTTACATTAACATAAATGAAAAAATATATCTTTAAACGTATAAGAGAAAATTTTAGAAAGGACTTAATTTTAGATGAGTTCTTGCTAATTGACTAGTTTTACCTAATCGGCACACATATATATATATATATATATATATATATATATATATATATATATATATATATATATATATATATATATATATATATATATATATATATATATATATATATATATATATATTTGCAAAAGAAGAGCGGATGAAAGAATGGGAGAGGCTCTGTCAAGAAATTTTGCTGAAAACAAGAAAAAATTTGGAGTGGGATAAACAAGGTAAGAAAGCCTAGGGAACGAATGGATTTGTCAGTTAAAAACAGAGTAGGGAGTTAGTAGATGGGGAGCTGGAGGTATTGGGTAGATGGCGGAATATTTTGAGGAACTTTTAAATGTCGATGAAAAAAGGAGGCGGTAATTTCATGTACTGGCCAGGGAGGTACAACATCGTTTAGGAGTGAAGAAGAGCAGGATGTGAGTGTGGGGGAGGTGCGTGAGGCATTACGTAGAATGAAAGGTGGTAAAGCAGCTGGAATTGACGGAATCATGACAGAAATGTTAAAAGCAGGGGGGGATATAGTGCTGGAGTGGTTGGTATTTTTGTTTAATAAATGTATGAAAGAGGGGAAGGTACCTAGGGATTGGCAGAGAGCATGTATAGTTCCTTTATATAAAGGGAAGGGGATAAAAGAGAGTGTAAAAATTATAGGGGAATAAGTTTACTGAGTATACCAGGTAAAGTGTATGGCAGGGTTATTATTGAAAGAATTAGAGGTAAGACAGAGAGTAGGATTGCAGATGAGCAAGGAGGCTTTAGAGTGGGTAGGGGATGTGTAGATCAAGTGTTTACAGTGAAGCATATATGTGAACAGTATTTAGATAAAGGTAGAGAAGTTTTTATTGCATTTATGAATTTAGAAAAGGCATATGATAGAGTGGATAGGGGAGCAATGTGGCAAATGTTGCAAGTGTATGGAATAGGTAGTAAGTTACTGAAGGCTGTAAAGAGTTTTTATGAGGATAGTGAGGCTCAGGTTAGGGTGTGTAGGAGAGAGGGAGATTACTTCCGGTAAAAGTAGGTCTTAGACAGGGATGTGTAATGTCACCATGGTTGTTTAATATATTTATAGATGGGGTTGTAAAAGAAGTAAATGCTAGGGTGTTGGGGAGAGGGTGGGATTAAATTATGGGGAATTAAATGCAAATGGGAGTTGACACAGTTACTTTTTGCTGATGATACTGTGCTTATGGGAGATTCTAAAGAAAAGTTGCAAAGGTTAGTGGACGAGTTTGGGAGAGTGTGTAAAGGTAGAAAGTTAAAAGTGAACATAGATAAGAGTAAGGTGATGAGGGTATCAAACGATTTAAATAAAGAAAAATTGGATATCACATTGGAGAGAGGGATTATGGAAGAAGTAAATGTTTTCAGATATTTGGGAGTTGACGTGTCAGCGGATGGGTTTATGAAGGATGAGGTTAACCATAGAATTGATGAAGGAAAAAGGTGAGTGGTGCATTGAGGTATCTGTGGAGACAAAGAACGTTATCCATGGAGTCAAAGAAGGGAATGTACGAAAGTATAGTGGTACCAACACTCTTATATGGGTGTGAAGCATGGGTTGCAAATGCTGCAGCGAGGAGGAGGCTGGAGGCAGTGGAGATGTCCTGTCTAAGGGCAATGTGTGTGTAAATATTATGCAGAAAATTCGGAATGTGGAAATTAGGAGAAGGTGTGGAGTTACTAAAAGTATTTGTCAGGGGCTGAAGAGGGTTGTTGAGGTGGTTTGGTCATTTAGAGAGAATGGATCAAAGTAGAATGACTTGGAGAGCGTATAAATCTGTAGGGAAGGAAAGCGGGGTAGGGGTCGTCCTAGAAAAGGTTGGAGGAAGGGGTAAAGGAGGTTTTGTGGGCGAGGGCTTGGACTTCCAGCAAGCATGTGTGAGCGTGTTAGATAGGAGTGAATGGAGACGAATGGTTTTTGGGACATGACGATCTGTTGGAGTGTGAGCAGGGTAACATTTTGTGAAGGGATTCAGGGAAACCAGTTAATTGATTTAATTGGACTTGAGTCCTGGAAATGGGAAGTACAATGCCTGCACTTTAAAGGAGGGTCTGAGATAGTGACAGCTGGGAGGGACTTTTCTCAGCTGTCGTATCTGAGCTCCTCTGCAAAGACAGTGATTATGTATGAGTGTGGTGAAAGTGTTGAATGATGATGAAAGTATTTTCTTTTGGGGATTTTCTTTCTTTTTGGGTCACCCTGCCTCGGTGGGAGACGGCCGACTTGTTGAAAAAAAAAAAAAAAAAAATATATATATATATATATATATATATATATATATATATATATATATATATATATATATATATATATATATATGTCGTGCCGATTAGGTAAAACTGGTCAATTAGCAAGAACTCATCTAAAATTAAGTCATTTCTAAAATTTTATCTTATACGTTTAAAAATATATATTTTTCATTTATGTTAATGTAAGAATTTTTAATTTTGTACCAAGAGAAACTTTGAAAACCTACCTAACCTTATTACAACAAGCGCAATTTAATTTAGCCTAACCTAACTTAATATATTTTAGATACGTTAACATTAATTTAATAATAAACAAACACAATGAAATATATTTTTTCGTTATGTTCAGAATGATTTTGGCGAAATTATTGCATACACAAATTTTCACTTGTCTTATATGGCAAGGTGAGCGTTGCTATTTAAGCCAAAATCGCAAGTTTTACCTAATCGGCACGACATATATATATATATATATATATATATATATATATATATATATACATGCAAAACAACCACGATGGGAGTAGAATGATAGCTCTAGGCCTTTCGTGTTGCAATCAACACATCATCAGGAGCTTGCAAAATGACATGAAAAGAAGAGGGTGTCCAAGCAAATAACGTTCCCAGAGGACCACCTTTACCTCCTCCTTCACTCTCAGGCTACCTTCTTCTACACTCCCAGGCTACCTCCTCCTTCACTCCCAGGCTCCCTCCACCATTACTCCTAGGCTAACCCTACTTACACTCCCAGGCTACCTCCTCATACACTCCCTGGCTACCTCCTCCTTCACTCCCAGGCTACCTCCTCCTACACTCCCAGGCTACCTCCTCCTATACTCACAGGCTACCTCCTCCTTCACTCCCAGGCTACCTCCTCCTACACTCCCAGGCTACCTCCTCCTACACTCCCAGGCTACCTCCTCCTACACTCCCAGGCTACCTCCTCCTTCACTCCCAGGCTTCCTCCTCCTTCACTCCCAGGCTACCTCCTCCTACACTCCCAGGCTACCTCCTCCTACACTCCCAGGCTACCTCCTCCTACACTCCCAGGCTACCTCCTCCTACACTCCCAGGCTACCTCCTCCTACACTCCCAGGCTACCTCCTCCTACACCCCCAGGCTACCTCCTACACTCCCAGGCTACCTCCTCCTACCCTCCCAGGCTACCTCCTCCTACACTCCCAGGCTACCTCCTCCTACACTCCCAGGCTACTTCCTACTCCTTCACTCCCAGGCTACCTCCTCCTTCACTCCCAGGCTTCCTCCTCCTACACTCCCAGGCTACCTCCTCCTACACTCCCAGGCTACCTCCTCCAACACTCCCAGGCTACCTCCTCCTACACTCCCAGGCTACCTCCTCCTATACTCCCAGGCTACCTCCTCCTACACTCCCAGGCTACCTCCTCCTTCACTCCCAGGCTACCTCCTCCTACACCCCCAGGCTACCTCCTCCTACCCTCCCAGGCTACCTCCTCCTACACTCCCAGGCTACCTCCTCCTACACTCCCAGGCTACCTCCTCCTTCACTCCCAGGCTACCTCCTCCTTCACTCCCAGGCTACCTCCTCCTTCACTCCCAGGCTACCTCCTCCTTCACTCCCAGGCTACCTCCTCCTACACTCCCAGGCTACCTCCTCCTTCACTCCCAGGCTACCTCCTCCTTCACTCCCAGGCTACCTCCTCCTTCACTCCCAGGCTACCTCCTCTTTCACTCCCAGGCTACCTCCTCCTACACTCCCAGGCTACCTCCTCCTTCACTCCCAGGCTACCTCCTCCTTCACTCCCAGGCTACCTCCTCCTTCACTCCCAGGCTACCTCCTCCTTCACTCCCAGGCTACCTCCTCCTTCACTCCCAGGTTACCTCCTCTTTCACTTTCAGGCTACCTCCTCCTTCACTCTCAGGCTACCTCCTCCTACACTCCCAGGCTACCTCCTCCTACACTCCCAGGCTACCTCCTCCTTCACTCCCAGGCTACCTCCTCCTTCACTCCCAGGCTACCTCCTCCTTCACTCCCAGGCTACCTCCTCCTTCACTCCCAGGCTACTCTCCTTCACTCCCAGGTTACCTCCTCCTTCACTTTCAGGCTACCTCCTCCTCACTCCCAGGCTACCTCCTCCTACACTCCCAGGCTACCTCCTCCTTCACTCCAGGCTACCTCCTCCTTCACTCCCAGGCTACCTCCTCCTTCACTCCCAGGCTACCTCCTCCTTCACTCCCAGGCTACCTCCTCCTTCACTCCCAGGCTACCTCCTCCTTCACTCCCAGGCTACCTCCTCCTTCACTCCCAGGCTACCTCCTCCTACACTCCCAGGCTACCTCCTCCTTCACTCCCAGGCTACCTCCTCCTTCCTCCCAGGCTACCTCCTCCTACACTCCCAGGCTACCTCCTCCTACACTCCCAGGCTACCTCCTCCTACACTCCCAGGCTACCTCCTCCTTCACTCCCAGGCTACCTCCTCCTTCACTCCCAGGCTACCTCCTCCTTCACTCCCAGGCTACCTCCTCCTACACTCCCAGGCTACCTCCTCCTTCACTCCCAGGCTACCTCCTCCTTCACTCCCAGGCTACCTCCTCCTTCACTCCCAGGCTACCTCCTGCATACTTCTGGCAGTCTTCTGACACTCACTCTTCTTAGTCTCTTGTTACGTTAGACTTCACCCTCTGCTGGAGCCACTAGTGTCAAGATGGTGTCAAGGTGGTGCCATGGAGGATGCTGGAAAATGTCAGGAATGATGTCAGGGTGGTGCCTGGGAGGATGCCAGGGTGGTGCCTGGGAGGATGCCAGGGATGATGCCAGGGATGATGCGTGGGATTATCCCAGGGAGGCTGGGATGGTGTTGTCATGGAGATGGTACCTGCTCGCTAGCCGAATCTGAATCTGGACATTCATGAGCTCAATTTCAAACATCATAATTCTTTTTCCAGCAGTTCGATTCTGTATGCTCGGAATTTACAGCAGAGAAGAATAGGAGAGAGAGAGAGAGAGAGAGAGAGAGAGAGAGAGAGAGAGAGAGAGAGAGAGAGAGAGAGAGAGAGAGAGAGAGAGAGAGAGAGAGTATGTGAAAGACATAGCGAAGGTTTGTAAGCTCACACCGAGACTATCTGATGAGAACTACTTCTGTCTAGTTTAAGTTCTAATGTAAATTACCTATATGTATGAAACGAAGATAGTAAACCAGAAGGCTCTCTCACCAACCTCTACTGCCGGCATGGAAACTAGGGAGGGGGACGATGTGCCACACCCTAATGGAAAAATATCACTCAATTTACAGGAGAGCTGGAACTAGATATAATAGGTTGGCTATAACTCTTCTAAATCAATAAAATTTCTATCTTAACTACCTGTGGTACCCCAGTGCCACTCAGATCTGTGTATACCAGAGGTTTTACTTCTGGTTACCACTCGTTTTACTGTGACCATCACAACCCTCTACTTCTTCCACAATTACTGACTCAGTTTCCCCGTTTTCAGCTGATCGTCCTGGTTCAGCTGTTGGATAAACCTCGGAATAATTTAAAATAAACATCTGTTTATTTCAAATTATTCCATCTGGTATATGTATATGGCAGCCCGTGTGAGTTTAATGTAGGTTTGAAGAATGGGTTTAGTGAGGTAGCGAGTGTTCCAGGCAACATTTCACTCAAATACTAATTTTCTGATCTCAGTAAGGTACCAATGCTGCTTCACTGCCGCATTTAGACTGTCTTCCAGTCAGTTTTATAACTTGTGGTTCTCGACAAAGGGGAGGGACACAAAGGCCTCCATACAGACGAGTTTTCAGTGTCTTGCCACATGCAGATTTCCCCTCGGCTCTATTGAAACCACGAGCCTCCTAAGGCCTCTTGTGGCTTTGTAGTAGGTGATGGTGATTATGTTGTAATGTTGTGTTGGTGATGGTGGGTGGTGTGTTGGTGATGGTGGGTGGTGTGTTGGTGATGGTGGGTGGTGTGTTGGGGATGGTGAGTGGTGTGTTGGTGATGGTGAGTTGTGTGTTGGTGATGGTGAGGGGTGTGTTGGTGATGGTGAGTGGTGTTGGTGATGGTGGGTGGTGTGTTAGTGATGGTGAGTGGTGTGTTGGTGATGGAGGGTGGTGTGTTGGTGATGGTGAGTGGTGTGTTGGTGATGGTGAGTGGTGTTGGTGATGGTGGGTGGTGTGTTGGTGATGGTGAGTAGTGTGTTGGTGAAGGTGAGTGGTGTGTTGGTGATGGTGAGTGGTGTGTTGGTGATGGTGAGTGGTGTGTTGGTGATGGTGAGTGGTGTGTTGGTGATGGTGAGTGGTGTTGGTGATGGTGAGTGGTGTGCTGGTGATGGTGAGTGGTGTGTTGGGGATGGTGAGTGGTGTGTTGGTGATGGTGAGTGGTGTGTTGGTGATGGTGTGTTGGTGATGGTGGGTGGTGTGTTGGTGATGTTGAGTGGTGTGTTGGTGATGGTGGGTGGTGTGTTGGTGATGGTGAGTGGTGTGTTGGTGATGGTGGATGGTGTGTTGGTGATAATGAGTGGTGTGTTGGTGATGGTGAGTGGTGTATTGATGATGGTGGGTGGTGTGTTGGTGATGGTGGGTGGTGTGTTGGTGATAATGAGTGGTGTGTTGGTGATGGTGAGTGGTGTGTTGATGATGGTGGGTGGTGTGTTGGTGATGGTGAGTGGTGTGTCGGTGTAGAAGGGTTGCGGTTAAGGTAGGGAAGGTGGATGGTGGGAGATGGATGACTGGTTGTGTAGTGGTGGTGGTGAACAGTCAATGTGATGGTGGTTGGTGTGGTGGTGAATAATCCTTGTGATGAGTGAGGTGATGGTGAGTAATTCTTGTGAGGATGGTTGTGCAGTGGAGATTGTGATGAACAGTCCTTATGATGATTATGGGTAATGTGGTGGTGGTAAAACCATTCTACTGCTCCCTCCTCTCATTTGACAAGACCATGCAATAAAGCACACTCAGACGATGCAACACAGTATTTCCTCTTATCGCTACAGATAATGGAACACACCATACCAACAATATAACTCTTCTCACAATAGATAATGTAACACAACACAATAGCACACTGGCTCTTCTCACAACAGCTGTAACTCAACAAAGAAGCACAAAAACCCTTCTCACAACACAAGCGAAATACAACAGAGGCACGCAGCAATACAATATTTAAGTCCTGTCCAGCGGGCGAGAGTCGGGTCCTCTTTCTAGTCGGCCACACTTCGGAAAAACTACCATGACAGGGAAGCTGGAGCCCCAGGCGACCAGGTGAAGCCTGGTCCATGACTCCAGTCTCCGCGATCTGCAGCAGCATCACCTTTTTGTTCTTACTTCCCTGGGACCCCAGATCTCGGTCACTCCATCACCCTTAGTGGTCCCTTAGTAGCTCCAACACTCTCTGTCACTCCATCACCCTTAGTGGTCCCTTAGTAGCTCCAACACTCTCTGTCACTCCATCACCCTTAGTGGTCCCTTAGTAGCTCCAACACTCTCGGTCACTCTTGGTCATTCCCTCACGCTATCCTTTATTTTATTTGCGTGGAAGCACTAAATTCGTCAGGGTCAAACAGTGCCTGGGGAAATGGCAGTTAATCAGGCTTGATCTAAGGAAGGGGAAGACTACTAGTTACTGAACAACTTTATGGAGACTCCTCTTTACTCTGCGTTCTCAAGAAGAATCCTCTTGACCATGCGTCTTCAAGAAGACTCCTTTTTACCCTGCGTCTTCAAGAAGACTTCTGTTTATCTGACCAACACAGCGAGACCATTAGAGAACTGTAATACTCTTAGAGAGACTCATACCTTGCACTCTTACTGAGAGACTTCACTTTCACTCTTACTAAGAGACTTCATTTACAGTTTTATTTAGAGATTTTATTTAAAATTGTACTGAGAGACTTCATTTACATTCTTAATGAGACATTTCGTTTACAATCTTACTGAGTCTTCATCTACACTTGTAATGAGAGATCTAATTTGCACAATTCATCCAGAGACGAAATAGAGATTATCATTGACAAGAAACGTTCATGTTATTAAAGAAATACTTCCATCATTCACTACACACTTCCATCATTACCCAGACATTATTCACCAGTCACCTCCATCATTCATCTGACACTTCCATGATATCATTAGTCAGATCTCTTCTTTCTCTCATTATAGAGAATTCTCATTTACATAATTACAAGAGACATCATTATCATTCATCATCAGCCTCGACAATAACTTATATAACTCCCTAATTAGTGATTATATACTGAAGTTAATGACGGAGATGTTACACTGAAGCTGGTGTTGGAGATGCTACACTGAAGCTGGTGTTGGAGATGTTACACTGAAGCTGGTGTTGGAGATGTTACACTGAAGCTGGTGTTGGAGATGTTACACTGAAGCTGATGTTGGAGATGTTACACTGAAGCTGGTGTTGGAGATGTTACACTGAAGCTAGTGTTGGAGATGTTACACTGAAGCTGGTGTTGGAGATGTTACACTGAAGCTGGTGTTGGAGATGTTACACTGAAGCTGGTGTTGGAGATGTTACACTGAAGCTGGTGTTGGAGTTGTTACACTGAAGCTGGTGTTGGAGTTGTTACACTGAAGCTGGTGTTGGAGATGTTACACTGAAGCTGGTGTTGGAGATGTTACACTGAAGCTGGTGTTGGAGATGTTACACTAAAGCTAGTGTTGGAGATGTTACACTAAAGCTGGTGTTGGAGATGTTACACTGAAGCTGGCGTTGGAGATGTTACACTGAAGCTGGCGTTGGAGATGTTACACTGAAGCTGGCGTTGGAGATGTTACACTGAAGCTGGCGTTGGAGATGTTACACTAAAGCTGGCGTTTAAGATGTTACACTGAAGCTGGCGTTGGAGACATTATACCGAATTTAGTGTTGGCGATGCTATATTAAAAGTATTGGAGGACGATGGAGATAATATAGTGAAGAATATGATGATATACTGATATACTTCTATGATAAAGATTGAATTAACGGGAGTGCTAATTATGAATGTATGTTTGCAACGCTGAACACTTTTCTGAAATGAGTTGAAAGGTGAGGTTGAAGTTATGAGGGAGTTGTGAGGGAGGTATGATGAGAGAAACGTGGGGGAGGGGGAAGAAGCAGTAGGGTGAGGGTGGTGAGAGTGATAGTATAACATTGAAGGTGTGAGCGGTGGTATAAGTGAAGGTGTCACTGGTGGTACGAGACTGGGTGAGGTTGGTGTGTGTTTGAGGGACGGTGCGAGGTGAGCGAGGTTGTGAAGTATGGGTAAGGAGGAGAACCTGCAGGACGTCAACACAGCATAATACCTCCTCCTTAAAGGATCAGGCATAAAGTCTCTGAGTGTTGTCAGCTGAGCACTAGCTGTGCCCTGGACACTGATCCATGAACTCAGGTCGCTGCAATTTAAATATTTCCTTCCTCTCCGTCAGCTTTAAACAAACATGGAAGGGCTCAACCTTTCTCGTGGACTGTGGGGCGGAAACTTTTATAGTACGATACACGGAGAAAGGTTTGGGTGGAAAACACAATGCAGAAATTTAACCCACATTCAGACTCTTTGGTCTGTATGTGAGATGCAATATTTATTTGACGTGTCTTAGTGTCTAGCAAGTAGTAACAGAGCGATAGTGTCTATAATTCTGCTTCAAAATGTTTTCCATGTTAGTTATACTGGAGATCTGTGTAGCATTTCTCGGGTGTTAAGAAGGTTATAGTACCATCTGCATAGCGAGGAGAGAGTGATTTTAAATTAAGAATCTTTGAAAGAAAAGTTTAGGACCCACTGCGTCTCAGCGCAAGAGAGTCTCTCCATTGGTCAGGATCAGCGAGACCACAATACTATTTTCAAATTTATAAGTCAAAACAGAAAAAAAAATGTTGAAAGTAAAATGGTGGAAATTTATTAAAAAAAGGACTTTATGAAAAACAAATGACAAACATTAAATATGAAGGAAGGAAGAAAGGAAGGAATTTTTACAGACAAAAATCAAACTGTCCAGTGTCACCATTGCTGTAAAGAGTTTTCAAATATAAATTTTGCCCTTCCTATACAAGTAATTTATGTAATAATATCAAACCAAACTTGGTTTGATATTATTACAATATTATTCAGTCTGTCACTAACCACCCCAAAAATGTACACCCACCAGTACACACTAACACACACCAGCACTCACCAGCACATACCAGCACACACCAGCACTCACAAGCACACACCAGCACTCACCAGCACTCACCAACACTCATCAACACATACAACACTCATCAACACACCAACACTCATCAACATACCAACACTCATCAACATACAAAAGACTAGGGCATTATTTTTCTGGACTTTAAGGCGCAGGTCTGGGCGTTTCTATTATATTTCGAGACAAAGCATTTCTCCAGTCTGTAGCATTTATAAAGTCTGGCAAAATGGTGTGTGTGTGTGTGTGTGTGTGTGTGTGTGTGTGTGTGTGTGTTAGCCACATGTGTAGCAGCATCTGGGTATCATGTTGCATATGTCTAATTTATTAACTTGAAGGTATTGTATGCTATTGAGTTGTGGGAGAAGGATTCGAAACTTAGCCTCTATCTCCACCTTCCAACCTACAAACGATCGCCGTAGAGTCTAGTCTATATTTTCATTACATCTTCTTGAGGTTCATTCTACATGCTTGCAACCCTAGAACAAGAAATATTTCGTAACACTTCTCTGGCTTATCTTCGCATTTATCCTCATGATGTCAAATTCCCTTACTTTATGCAACCCGTCAGTCCCTCTCATATGTTATTTCTTCTTGAATGTCGTGATCATGTGTCCACTTTTTTCTCCAGCAAGGTCTCAAGGTCCGTTTTCTTTAGCGTTTCCTTAAATATCATTCTCTTCAGTTCCAGAAATAATCTGGCTTCTAACATCTGAATTTTCATGAGCTTATTTACGTGTTTGACCGTAAATGAACCCCATGATGATGCAGCATCCTCTGAGATGAAACTAACGTCGTGTATAGTGTTCTAAAAGACACGTAAGGTGCCATGCATAGGTGTCGCTGTGTTGCGGTTAACGTGTGACTTGGGTGAGATAACATAGGTGTCGCTGTGTTGCGGTTAACGTGTGACTTGGGTGAGATAACATAGGTGTCGCTGTGTTGCGGTTAACGTGTGACTTGGGTGAGATAACATAGGTGTCGCTGTGTTGCGGTTAACGTGTGACTTGGGTGAGATAACATAGGTGTCGCTGTGTTGCGGTTAACGTGTGACTTGGGTGAGATAACATAGGTGTCGCTGTGTTGCGGTTAACGTGTGACTTGGGTGAGATAAGCAATGTGATATCCACCTCTTAGATCTTTTTTTCAGTTGTTTGTAGCAGTTTTTCTCCCAACAATTCTTCTCTCGTATTCTCAGGTTATCATAACCTTTCATTTGTAGATCTGGAGTGCCAGTAGCCACTTGAGTGCCAGTAGCCACTTGAGTGTCAATAGCCACTTGAGTGCCAGTAGCCACTTGTTTGGTAAAGCTTGTAACCTGTTTCCCTATTTTCGCTCCATTCTAATTCCTATCATTAGCTTCAGATCATGCCCAAAAATGAATAAAAAAGAATGAATTATTTCAGGTAGAATGTTTACAAATAACATTAAAAAGTATTTACCAAAATACTGAAGCTTGTCACCCATGCTCAGCTTGATATTTCCTCTATTGTAGTCTTATGAACGCTATAAAAAATACAGTGGACCCACGGTTTTCGTTGAAAATTCTTTCCAGAATGCTGTTGGAGTGCAGTTACCGAACGAATTTGTTCCCATAAGGACAAATGTAAATTAGATTAGTCGTTTCAGAACCACAAATATACACTTACAAAAGCTCTTACAAAAATATATTTACATAATTGTTCGAGTTTGAAGGTGAACGAAAACCGAGGGTCCACTATAAATAAGTAATTTGAATGATTTGCAAAAGATGTGTTAATTCTCCCCTGGCACTACACACTTCCAATGATATTTGCATTTCTTTTAATTTTTCCTTATATTTGCCGACCACTTGAGTTTCTGTAAGTGCTTAAGTGTGTACCCCACACGGGTGTTGAAAACCTCTTTCATTGAACTAATATATGTGTATAGTGCCTTCATTGAGTTTTTGTTCAGGCCATTGAAGGAAGCTTTCTCGTTTGTTAGTCTTGCTGATGTTGATGTTAATTGGGTTATGTCTCAATTTAACAAAGTACGTAGATTACATTAAGATAGGCAGATAAGAGGAAGGCATAAACAGTTCCCTAAAATTATCACATGTATTAACATAAGAAAATACAAAGACGAGAATTTCATAGCTACAAGGAAAGATGGAAGGAAATAGTGAGGACCGGCAACTGTAAGGTAATTTGGAACGCTTGTTAAAGATCCAAACCTCCATGAGGGTGAGGGAAAGTGCTTGTTAAAAGATCATAACCTCTAAGATGGTGAGGGAAGGTGTGGTTCACCCTGCCTCTCCTTCACTACTCGGCTGGTTAATACCGAGGCGGCTGTGTCCGCTGAATTCTACTGCAGAATAGAACAATTCTACATCAGTAACTCATGCTTCCCTGTGTGCCTCTCTGACACCACTTGATGAATATGTGGAGAACTTGGAGTAGGAAGCAGAGCATAAGGCATATATATATATATATATATATATATATATATATATATATATATATATATATATATATATATATATATATATATATATATATATATATATATATATATATATATAATGTGTGTATATGTTTTGTGAGTTTTTCTGTTTCTCTCACTTTTTAAAGAGAAAGAGAGAGACAGAGATAGAAAGACAGACTAACAGAGACAGCCAGACAGAAGAGAGACAGAGAGACAGCCAGACACACAAAGAGACAGCCAGACACACAAAGAGACAGCCAGACAGATAGAGACAGACAGACAGACAGACAGACAGAAGAGAGACAGAGAGACAGCCAGACACACAAAGAGAGACAGACAACCAGGCAGACAGACAGACACAGACAGAAGAGAGAGAGGCCTGAGATAAACAGATTCATTATTCGTGTTGATCTTGCAGTTCGTGCACTGAAGTCCCCTCGGAGACGGCGATCTTTCAGAGCGCTTTTCCTTCCTAATTAATCATTTCTTGTGCTCGGCCGAGTTTTACATTTCTTGACAATGAGCTCCAAATTGCGCTCAGTAGATGAAAAAAAGAATGCATCGCTGAAGACACTGCGCCTCTCACGTCATCAGGGCACAAGAGCTGCGCTGTTTTATGAGCTAAGAAACGGTAGGAAGACGCCCAGAGCGAAACGTCCTTTTGTTTGAACCAAGCTTGGCATTACCTGCCATTCAGCATATACTATGACACACTAGCATCCTCTGCAACATACACAATTAAGTCGTTCACACAAACCTGCGACACTGCTCATCACAGAGGTGTCCCTTGTGAACCTCAACAACGTGTAGAAATACACTTTGTTGGATGAATCTTCTTAAGTTAGCATGGCACAGTGGGTACACAGTAATTTAGGACTCTTTGCTACGGATTAGGTCGTATCCGTTTCCAGTGTATATAAACTGAGTGATATACACATCTCTGTATATATATATATATATATATATATATATATATATATATATATATATATATATATATATATATATATATATATATATATATATACATACACTTTGCTGTGTATATACAACTGATGTATATACAGTCTTTTTGTAAACAGATTGAAAACGAATGTCTTTTTCTGGGGCTTAATTGAGGAAAACCTTCGAAACTTGGCGCTTGAAAAGCATCGTAGCATGTTCAAGAAGAACCTTTAGGTATGGCGCATGATCCTTGAAACATGGCTACTGAAGAACTTCGAAACATGGCTCCTGAAGAACTTCGAAACATGGCTCCTGAAGAACTTCGAAACATGGCTCCTGAAGAACTTCGAAACATGGCTCCTGAAGAACTTCGAAACATGGCTCCTGAAGAACTTCGAAACATGGCTTCTGAAGAACTTCGAAACATGGCTTCTGAAGAACTTAAAAACATGGCTTCTAAAGAACATGGAAGAATGAACCAAGAGCAGGTTTGAAAAATAATCAAGAACTCTTAAGCATGTTCAAGAAGACTTTTGAGTCCTGCCTCTTGAAGAAGACCGAGGCATAACCTGGAGACCTTCGAAGCATGAACCATGAAGAACTTTGGAGCGGGAATTATGAATAAGGTCAAAGCATGAACCATGAAGTATTTCTAAACATGATCCACCAAAAATCGAATATAGCCCAGAAATTATTTCGAAAACCAGTTATGATGGTTACAGCATGATAGCGATCTTGATAATAATGATGAAAAAACGACCATGACGAAAAAGACAGAAATATTCCAACCATTAACTCTCAAACATTCAACCATTACTTGCAGTGCATTCCTAAAGAGTGATTGCGACTATTACTAAGTGGAAATACTTTGCTGGACTATTATAATGGGAACTATTCACTGGTTTTAACTTAAAAAAAAAAAAAAAAAATCCTTTTATTAAGTGATGTCGTAAGGAAAACTCTCAGGTCATGTTTGTTTTGCTTAACATAAATGGTTTTGTGCGTGGTCACCTTAATTAGACACGGTGCATTAGTATGTGCAAATATTAGCAGCATTTCGATTATTGAGAAAGGCAGCGCAATAGATAGAGGAAGCTTTAAGAAGAGGAAGGGAAGGGAAGGGAAGGAAGTACTGATTCTATAGAGAACCGAGCTCTGGACCATTACCATACCCAAGAGTTGCACATGTGACTTATTGATCAACTCGCAGGTATTATGTACCATCAATAATAAAATGATGGAAGATGGACACGTAAGTCTGCTTTAAACTATGTGAAGCAGAAACAAACACCTAACATCTCTGCTCACCCTTCAAGGTGAAGGGTTTTTATGATCCAAGAATTTGAAATTACCTTCCCCTTCCTCAGATCAAACCTTATTATCTCCCATTCACAAGAGGTCCCTGTATGAATCTTACAGATTTAGTGATTCTCTATGATCGTAATAATCCTCTATACTCACAGGATGCTGCTGCTGCTGCCTCCATCACTGCTGTAAGAATATAAGAAAGGAGGAACACTGCAGCAGGCCTACTGGCCCATGCGAGGCAAGTCCAAGTTTAGTCGTACGTTATACACAGCAAGTGAATTACGAGATTTCGTAGTTTCCACTACACTTTACATGACAAGTGGAATACCCTTCATATTATAATTTACTAAGGTGCTTTCCCTGTGTAATAACTCATTAAGAAGTGTCTTTCTTGAGGTGAATGGTCATCTTCCACTTCAGAGACCAGTAAGAGGACTTGGCTTACAAGTGACTTACTTATATCTCTTGATGAGGATTATAAGTTTCTGAGTTACTGGGCAGCAGATACCAAGGTAACACACACACACGGGGCCAGGAGCTATGACTCGACCCATGCAACCACAACTAGGTGAGTACACACACACACATACACACAGTTATATGATAAATACTGAAGATGGAACGCCAGCAGCTACGCTTTGCTGCCGTAGCTATAAGTAGGTAATTACACACACTTGTTATATAATTTACTGAAACATGTAATACAGAATTTAATTAACTGAATATTTTAGAAAAAGTTAATTTAAGATTAAAAATCATTACACTAGTGGATTGAATTATTAAGATATATTTGATTATTCAGAGGAGAATCAGCTTCACAAACGACAACCAACACCGTTTAACAGACGATTAATTCTGTCTCTTAAACCTGCTGGAGTTTTACATCATTGTAACAACCATAATGCAGGAAACAGAGGGGTGAGTGAAGTGCATTTAACTGCAATTTACCAAAAAAACGATCATTAAACTGGGAGAGAAGGTGAGGATATCATGAAGTCCACGACAGTATATCAAAAATATCTAATGGGATGGAGAGAGAGAGAGAGTTGTCTGGGTTAAGCATCAAGATGGGTGAGTAGGAGAGGTGGGATCCCACAAGGATCCATATTAGTACTGGTACTGTTCTTAGTATATGTAAATAGCGTGCTAGAAGAGATTGTTTATTGTTTCACTTACCATTGGCGGTGATAAACTACATAAGAGAACAAAGCCGGAATATTATAGAAAAAGGCTACAATTTGAAATAGACAAACTTTAAAGATTACCAGACAAGTTGCTAGTGGAATTCAACTTGTTGTAGAGTTTTAAAAATTGGGAAAACAATATCGGAAATGAAAGCAACTTTAGGAAAGATAGGCTGTAAACCTCACACAAAGAGAAGGACCGAGGCAAGTGTACAGCACTGTACAGAGAATATTTGTCTAAGGCAAAAAATGAATCAAATAACGTTGAAAGCGTACGAGTAACTAGCGAACTTAAGAGTGACATGTATGATATGCAACACATACTCATTCACTACCCTACATATATCACGACCTTCATTAAGTTTGCAACAACAACATAAACCCTATATTTAATAATATTTAATGTTAATAATAATTTCCAGAAAAGTAGTCTTTTTTTTAAATTAGATATCCATTTTAGTGCATTTAGAAAGCTCTTGTTGCTTAGGTTCACACCAGACTATAACAAGATCTAAGGGAAATGATCTATGGATAAAGACGAAAAGATCTGAATCGGATGACATGAGAAGACATAATGACTAAAGGATACATAATCAGGACATACGTCTTGAGACTCTAGAAATACTTAATCTGGGACGCTGCGGTAATCTGTGAAAGGCTGGAATCTGAGGAAAGTTGACGGTGCAAATGAGCTATAGGGATGTCAGGAATATTTACTCAACATCAACAAGATGGAATTAGTTGAACGAGGCTGTGGTATGATGTACGACTTAGGAGGATAGAAAGTAACAAATTATGATACGCAATCCGTGCTGCTACTGCTGTTGTAGTTGCTACTGTTGCTGCTACTGCTGTTGTAGTTGATGTTGATGTTTAATTATTTTTGTTGTTGATGTTGAAGTTGTTACTGCATTGTTGCTTCTTGTGATGCTGTTGCTGTTGTTGGGGTCGTTTTTATTGTTGTTATTGTTGGTGTTGGTGTCGAGGCTGTAGCTATTATTGTTGTTGTTGTTGCTGCTGCTGCTGCTGCTGCTGGTGCTGCTGTTCTTGCTGCTGCAGCTGATGTTCTTGCTGCTGCTGCTGTTCTTGCTCCTGCTGCTGTTCTTGCTGCTGCAGCAGCTGCTGCTATTCTTGCTGTTGCAGCTGCTGCTGCTGTTCTTGCTGCTGCAGCTGCTGTTCTTGCTGCTGCTGCTGCTGTTCTTGCTCCTGCTGCAGCTGCTGTTCTTGCTGCTGCTGCTGCTGTTCTTGCTCCTGCTGCAGCTGCTGTTCTTGCTGCTGCTGCTGCTGTTCTTGTTTCTGCTGCTGTTCTTGCTGCAGCTGCTGTTCTTGCTGCTGCTGGTGTTGCCGCCTCACTAATAATTCGCTCAATAAACAATACAAACAAGAGGATCAGCAATACTGGGAAAAATATCATAAACCAACACAACTGGAGGCTGGGTCCACCACAAGGGTCGTATCTGGCCTCGTCTGGCACTGGTGGTGGTAGCCGGCTTCGTCTGGCACTGGTGGTGGTAGCCGGCCTCGTCTGACAGTGGTGGTGGTAGCCGGCCTCGTCTGGCAGTTGTGATGGTAGCCGGCCTCGTCTGACAATGGTGGTGGCAGCCGGCCTCGTCTGACAGTGGTGGTAGTAGCCGGCCTCGTCTGGCACTGGTTGTGGTAGCCGGCCTCGTCTGGCACTGGTGGTGGTAGCCGGCCTCGTCTGGCAGTGGTGGTGGTGGTAGCCGGCCTCGTCTGGCACTGGTGGTGGTAGCCGGCCTCGTCTGGCAGTGGTGGTGGTAGCCGGCCTCGTCTGACAGTGGTGGTGGTAGCCGGCCTCGTCTGGCAGTAATGGTGGTAGCCGGCCTCGTCTGACACTGGTGGTGGTAGCCGGCCTCGTCTGACAATGGTGGTGGCAGCCGGCCTCGTCTGACAGTGGTGGTGGTAGCCGGCCTCGTCTGGCAGTAATGGTGGTAGCCGGCCTCGTCTGACAGTGGTGGTGGTAGCCGGCCTCGTATGGCAGTGGTGGTGGTAGCCGGCCTCGTCTGACACTTTTGGTGGTAGCCGGCCTCGTCTGACAATGGTGGTGGTAGCCGGCCTCGTCTGACAGTGGTGGTGGTAGCCGGCCTCGTATGGCAGTGGTGGTGGTAGCCGGCCTCGTCTGGCACTGGTGGTGGTAGCCGGCCTCGTCTGACAATGGTGGTGGTAGCCGGCCTCGTCTGACAGTGGTGGTGGTAGCCGGCCTTGTCTGACAGTGGTGGTGGTAGCCGGCCTCGTATGGCAGTGGTGGTGGTAGCCGGCCTCGTTTGGCAGTTGTGGTGGTAGCCGGCCTCGTCTGACAATGGTGGTGGCAGCCGGCCTCGTCTGACAGTGGTGGTGGTAGCCGGCCTTGTCTGACAGTGGTGATGGTAGCCGGCCTCGTCTGGCAGTAATGGTGGTAGCCGGCCTCGTCTAGCAGTGGTGGTGGTAGCCTTCCTCGTCTAGCAGTGGTGGTGGTAGCCTTCCTCGTCTAGCAGTGGTGGTGGTAGCCGGCCTCGTCTGGCAGTAGTGGTGGTAGCCGGCCTCGTCTTGGCAGTGGTGGTGGTAGCCGGCCTCGTCTGGCACATTAATTCATAAAAACCACTAACTTCACTCCTTTCTAACACGCTCACCCAAGCCTGTTGGATGTCAAAGGCCTTAGCAGTCAAAGCCTCCTTTGCACTCTCCCTCCAACCCTTCCTAGCACGACCCCTACCCATACTTCCCTCCACCCTAGTCATCCTATTTTTCTCTATCCTTTCTAAATCCCAAACCACGTCAACAACCCCTCCTCAGCCATCTAAATAATTCTCTTGGTGACCTTACACCTATATTCTCCAAACTCTGAATCCTCTGAATAATATTCACACCACATCTTGGCCTCAAACAAGATATCTCCTTTGCCTCTAGTCTCCTCCTACCTATATAAGAGTAATCATAACATTATACTCTGGTACATTTCCCTTTTTTGCCTCCATGGATAAAGTTCTTTGCTTCCACAAATGCCTCAGTGCACCACCCACCTTTTTCTTCCAGTTTTATGGTTCACCTCATGTCTCATAAAACCACTCACCGGAATATCTGAAAACATTTTCTTCCTCCATACTTTTTCAAATTTGTTATCCAGTTTTCAGTGCCTAAACTTTTTTAATTCTTCCATTAGCCTGCTCTTTCCAATGCTCTCTTTTAATTTTCCTCTTTTACATACTCTCTGAAATTCGTCTACCAACCTTTACAACTTCTCTTTACAATCTCCCAAAAATAACAGTATCATCGGCAAAAAGCTACAGTCACAACTCCCACTTTATATTAGATTCTTTGTCTATTAATCCGACACCTCTCCCCAACACCCAAGTCTTTCTCTA
Organism: Cherax destructor; assembly: GCA_009830355.1. NCBI lineage: Eukaryota > Metazoa > Arthropoda > Malacostraca > Decapoda > Parastacidae > Cherax > Cherax destructor. The sequence continues at coordinate 152,028 of WNWK01003058.1, forward strand.
CTTTCATAACCTCATCTATAAATATGTGAACCAACCATAGTGACATTGCACATACGTGTCAAAAACCTACTTTTACTGGAAAATAATCTCGCTGTCTTCTACATACCCTAACTTGAGGCTCGGTATTCACAAAAACTGTTAACTGTTGTAAGTAGCCTCCCACCTCTTCCATACATTTGCAAGTTCTGCCACATTGCTCTTTTATCCACCCTGTCATATGTCTTTTCTAAATCCATAAATGCAATGAAAAGTTTCTTACCTAATGGTTCACTGTAAACACTTAGTTTATATGTGACTATAATTCTTTCAACAATAAATGTACCATACACATTACCTTGTTTACTCAATACTCTTATTCCCGTGTTATTCTTATACCATCTTTTATCTCCTTTTCCCTTATACAATCATAGCTGCTTCCCTCCTCTTTCATGCACTTATTGAACTAAATATATATATATATATATATATATATATATATATATATATATATATATATATATATATATATATATATATATATATATATATATATATATATATATATATATGTTACTTCTGTGTAACGGTAGGTAAAAATATAAGATTTTTGAGACTGGCTTCGTTCTCTGACTTTAGATGGAAAAAAAGAAAAATGTGCTCTCACAGTTGGTTCTGTCAGTTTTTTTTTAATTCAAGAAGAACAAAGATAAATGTATATTGCCATGAACAAAATGCTGCTCCACTTCATTGGAGCAACATCGACTGTCTGAAAAATGCACTAGTCAAAATATTCATTATTTAAACCACGTAAATAAATTCATAAAATGAGGAAATCGGAATCACTGGCGACATATATGCTTAATTATACATTATATTTCGTAAAACGTTTACCTGTGCGGGTGATTCAGTGAAAGGTAGAGGCTCGATCCGCCTTCAAAATATATGATAGGGATGTGTTGCTCGGCGAAGAGCCAGCCTAAAGTAGTGTCTGGACTAACTGTAGAGTTACCTATAAACAAAATAGTTATGAAAGCAAAGTCTGTACAATGATCCTTCACAGCCACACATGAAGTACTGAAACTTAAGACTGATACCGGTGCTTAGCAGTGTTCATAAATAATCATGAACGTCCGTGAGACAGAAGCAATGAAGACTGTACGACCTTGATCTGTCGTCTCTTAAAGATCGTTGAAACAGGGGAGACATGATCAAGACATACAACCTCTTCTAAGATATACATAATGTAACCAGAGAGAGAGACTACTTAAAATTGTATCCCTCAGAATGAGGGGACATAGATGGAACAGTAATACCCAGATGAGTAAGACATTCACGGATTAAAAGTCGGTACAACAGGAGAGAGATCACGTTAACCAACAGGATGCTAAGAGGCGGGTTCAAGAGCTGCAGTCAAAAACCATAATTTCAGCAGGATATATCTTGGAAACCGGTTATATTGCGGGTTAAGGTAAAGTATCAGAGTGAAACAGAATTGAAAAAGATGCAAAATATCAATAGAGAAAATGTACAATGTAAAATATGTATGAAGGCAAGTGTCAGAGGCATGGTGTCTGAGAGTCAGGTGAGGTCAGGTCAAGTCAGCTGGTCAGAGGTATGGTGTCTGAGAGTCAGGTGAGGTCAGGTCAAGTCAGCTGGTCAGAGGTATGGTGTCTGAGAGTCAGGTCAAGTCAGCTGGTCAGAGGCATGGTGTGTGAGAGTCAGGTGAGGTCAGGTCAAGTCAGTTGGTCAGAGGCATGGTGTGTGAGAGTCAGGTGAGGTCAGGTCAAGTCAGTTGGTCAGAGGCATGGTGTCTGAGAGTCAGGTGAGGTCAGGTCAGCTGGTCAGAGAGAGGGGTGACTGCTTCCCAGGAAACGAAGCAGTAAATGCCAACCAAGGCTCAGGAAAAACAAAATAAAAATAATAAGTTGAATCTCACAGAATAATTAAAGAGTCGTCAGTTGTGGAAAAATGTCATCAGAGCTGGCTTAGCTCAGCTGTTGTTGTTGTTGTTGTTGTTCGGCTGTGTTGTGACGTTGATGATGATATTCTCTCTCTCTCTCTCTCTCTCTCTCTCTCTCTCTCTCTCTCTTTCTTTCACTCACGTTTCTTTTCTTCCTTCCTTCCTAACTCCCTCCCTCCTTCAAGCGTCGCAATAATCTACACTCCAAGGAAAGAGCTGCTTTCCAGAGGATCGATCCTCCCTCTCTGTCTTTACAATTAATTTTCTTTCGAATTTTGAACTACACACACACACACACACACACACACACATATATATAATCGTGGAAAATTCAGTGCAAGTAGCGATGGAGGCTCGATCCTCTGCCCGATAATAACGAGAAAGAAATTCTACGCTGGGAGGCACCTTTTTTCCTTTTAGTGTAAATTGTTGCCTCTAATGTAGAGGGAAAAAGAAAGAAAGCAAGAGAGAGAGAGAGAGAGAGAGAGAGAGAGAGAGAGAGAGAGAGAGAGAGAGAGAGAGAGAGAGAGAGAGAGAGAGAGAGAAAGAGAGAGAGAGAAGGAAAATGGATGTTTCAACAAGGATACTACCCAGCTGAACTAAGCTAGCTCTCACTGAGTCCAGCCCTGGCAAGCTAGGAGTGGCTGCTGCTGAGTGACATCAGCTAGTCTACCTGGCCTTACACACGTCTAGTGCGGCCATCGCAAGTTTTAGGATTTTCCCCAATATATTCTCTGTCAAGGTAACTCAGGACGCCGTCAGGGGAAGGGGAGACGGGAGTGAAGACCTCACATATTCGTGTGTGAGACAGGTGAGGGGTGTTTCTGGGTGCCAATTAACGACCGAGAGACTGACGTGAAAAAATGGGTACCATGGTTAAGAGAAAATGGTTGGGAGTAGACGAGAGTGGGAGTTAAGAGAGGGAGTATGTTGGGTAAGAATGAATACCGGGAGTCGTGTATACGTAAGTTGTTTGGACTATGTACTTGAGTTAAATAGCACCACGATCACCATCACCAGTAAACACATCAACAACACAACACCAAAGCAATACAACCATAACATCATCAACCACCACCACCACTACTACACTACCGCCACCACCACTAACACACCATCAACACCACCACTAACACTATCGTCACCACTGCCGCCGCCGCCGCCACCACCACCAACAATAACTAAGAGGCTGCCATCAGCAGGTCTCCTTACAAGGCTTCTATGAAAAGCCTGTCAACAATAGCGTTACAATAAAAGACTTTTAACTGGAAGTTCTAACAATTTTTAAATGGAAAGCTTCAATCAAAGTGACGCTTACTTCAGGCTTTCACTGTCAAGCTTTTACTGTCAGGCTTTCAAAAGCAGGTTTTCTTTGAGACACTTGTGGCAAAAAGCTCACCAAAAATTACACTGGAGTTCCAACAGCAACAGGCTGCTGGATCGAAACGAGGCTGTTATTTGCAATGGAAAAATCTACTACACAGCCAATAATTTTAACGCTATTTTAAGATAGAGTGTTTAACTTCTAAACTTACCTCTATAGTTGTACACTGTAGCATGACCTTTGTCACAATTGTACAGGTCAGCAATGTAAACATTACCTCCGTCCCCCCCCCTCTCATCACACACTACTAAGGTTACTAACACTATGACGCTAACCAAAATAATTATAATATATAGAATATATAGGCGCTACATTACTAATAAGATGAACACTAGCAGAAGAACCATGACCAACCACATACAGAATCAAACAAAGAAGGTCAGTCTCCTCCAAGAACTGTTACACTTATTCTAAAACGTAGCATTTTTCAACTAATATACAAAATGGAAATTAAAAATAAAACTAAGTCGTATTATCTGTGGTTTAATTACATGTTACTTCCGCTTGTTTAGTCTCTAGGAAGAATTTGTTCCATTGATCTTTGAAATAAACTACTTGAAATGTTATGCCCTTCTGGTCAACCCACGTCGTCTTGCCCTTGTGAATAACCCACATCTTGTCATTGTGACTAACCCAGGTTTTGCCCTTCTGATCAACCCACGTCGTCTTGCTCTTATGACTAACCCATGTCTTGCTTTTTGGTCAACCCACGTCTTGCCTTTGTGATTAACCCAGGTCTTGCCCTTGTGACCAACCCACTTCTTGCCCTTGTGACCAAGCACACGTCTTGCCCTTGTGACCAACCCACTTCTTGCCCTTGTGACCAACCCACGTCTTGACCTCGTGACCAACACACGTTTTGTCCTCGGAAATAATATTAAGAAATAATGCTGTGACTTGAAAATATAGAGCAGCGCTGAGGCAGTTATTTCCACTTTTCAGGCTCTCAGTGTTAATACTGTTGGGGGAACCAGGAGAGGAAGAGAGAGAGAGAGACGGAGAGAGAGAGAGAGAGAGAGAGGGAGAGAGAGAGAGAGAGAGAGAGAGAGAGAGAGAGAGAGAGAGAGAGAGAGAGAGAGAGAGAGAGAGAGAGAGAGAGAGAGAGAGAGAGAGAGAGAGAGAGAGAGAGAGAGAGAGAGAGAGAGAGAGCATTTAAATATACAAATAACTAACACTTGCATGTTTGTTGCCTAAAGAATGTGATGGAGATATACTGATGTAAACGGAGAACGGGAGAGATAAAAGACAATGAGAAAAAACGAAAGAAAATTAGATAGAAAAATCTGGTTAACGAGAGAGTGGCTGGATCTCTCTCACTTACATGCGTAAGAATCTCGCAGACTCTTCATATTCTCCCTCTGTAGTAAAAATCTCCCCAGGAGTTTTATCATCTCCCTTTGAAACGAGACTCCTCCTGGGTCATCATCATATCTCCTTGCGTAACGAGGAAGTCCCAGGATATCCGTCATCTCTCTCTTAATAGCAAGAGCCAGCCTATTTCTCCATCTCTGTGTGTAATAAGATTCTCTGGGTCTCCCTCATCTCTCTGTGTAACGAGAAAGTCCCAGGATATCCACCATTTCCCTTTGTAACGAGAGAACAGCTTAACATCCATTTACGGTGAGTGGAGCCCTTACACTTTGATGTAAGCGCCCTTCCCCAACCCTCCCCCCGTGTCAATGTAGAGAGGGACTTATGGATTTCCTCTTTGTCTCCCTGTATGACTAGGGAGCCCCTGGCACCCTCCCTTAACAGCAAGTCTAACGAAGATAGTGATTCCTAACGCTGTGGAAACAAAGCAGCAAAGAGAGTACTCTCTTCCTCTAATTTATTATATTTGTCACCTGGACGACGACGCTAATGGGAGCTGGGAAGAGCGAGACACGAGAGTGTGTGTGTGTGTTCACCCGGCTACGTTCATCTATATGTGTGGGTGTGTGTGTTCACCCGGCTGTGTTCATCTGTGTTTGCTTCCATCTACCTCACTTAAGTAGCGTAGTCAAGTGGCTTAGGTAGCTTAGTTAAGCAGCATAGTTAATTTCTATCATAACTATTTCTAAATCCATGTATGGAGTCAGCCTCCCTAGCCACTGAACCAAATTCGTTCCACTTCTACTTATACATTGAAAACTTTCTTAATAAAACCCCAATGACTAATTTGGATATTCGAATTCATATTGTATACTTTCTGGTTCCTTCCATGTCTAACAATCTGCCCATTTATTTCTGTTGATATTTCGTACGTCGCGATCATGGCTCCTCCTCTGACGTGAAATTCAGTTGTTTTCTTTCCTGGAACGCTCTAGTGTCATAGCCCGTGAACTTTTTCAGCTTCTTTTCACTTGCCTTGATCAGAGGGTGATGTTGATCCTTCGTACTTGATGTTTAACCCATACTTATGTGCAGCATCCACAAGGTGACTGTCCTCTTCTGATTTTCTTAATTGCTATCATAACGAGGATGCTTATCTTGATGACAATAATAATGGTGGTTGTGATGATTACGATTGTGATGACAGTGGTGATGATAGGGATGAAAAACACAGTAGATGTTAAATTCTCCTCGTTGGGTTATTTAGGTGTATCAAATAGCATTAACAAAATAGATTTTTGCTCATACTGGCAGATCTGAGAAGAACCAACAGCACCTTACTGCTGGCAAATCTAAGAACCAACAGCACCTTACTGCTGGCAGATCTAAGAACCAACAGCACGTTACTGCTGACAGATCAAAGAACCAGGAGCAAAAGAGTCAGTCGGCAAAACATTAAAAACAACAAGAGAAACACTCCAAATGACGCATAATAGGTTTGACAATTGGCTAAAAAAAATTAACTTGGCAACAGGAAGATTTTCTGGAGAGGAAAATAATATTGGCGAGAGAATGTTTTTTTTTTATTAGAAGAGGAAAATTGGGAAAAGACAAAAAGAAAGAAAAGACAAAAGGATTAGAGAAAGTTTCTTTTAGGTTTAAACTGTTAAGTTTCAAAAGTGAGAAAGAATAAGGAGAGAGAGAGAGAGAGAGAGAGAGAGAGAGAGAGAGAGAGAGAGAGAGAGAGAGAGAGAGAGAGAGAGAGAGAGAGAGAGAGAGAGAGAGAGAGAGAGAGAGAGAGAGAGAGTGAGTGAGGGAGGGATGGTGCAGGAGCGTGAGAAGGGTCAAGTACTGAGGTGGAGACTACCTGGCTCTCCAACACTGACCTCGTCTGCTCCAGAGACGTGACCTGACTTCACCAAACACCCCCTCCTCTACGTCACTCCTCCATCCCTCCCTCACCTCCACTAGACCAGGTAAGTGCGGAAGTCAGGAGAGATAAGTCTGGAAGTTTAGACGCAAGTTGAAATCAAAGGAGACGTCCAAGATATGATTCCTCTAGTTTTGTCAACGTTTAACTAAGAGACCTTGTAGGATGCTGGTGTGTGAGATGTGTAGGATGCTGCATTGTAGGATGCTGGTGTGTGAGATGTGTAGGATGCTGCATTGTAGGATGCTGGTGTGTGAGATGTGTAGGATGTGGAATATAGGATACTGAAGTGTAGGATGCTGCAATGTAGGATACTGGAGTGTAGGATGTTGCAGTGTAGGATGGAGTGTATGATCCTGGTGAATAGGATGCTGGAGTGTAAGATGTTGGAGAGTAGGATACTGGAGTGTAGGATGTTGGTGTGTATGATACTGAAGTGTAAGATGGTGTAGGATGCTGGTGTAGTATGCTGGTGTAGGATGCTGGTGTAGTATGCTGGTGTAGGATGCTGGTGTAGTATGCTGGTGTAGGATACTCTTGTAGGATGCTGGTGTAAGATGCTGGTGTAGGATGCTGGTGTAGGATGCTGATGTAGGATGCTGGTGTAGTATGCTGGTGTAGGATGCTGGTGTGGGATGCTGATGTAAGATGCCGGTGTGGGATGCTGGTGTAGGATGCTGGTGTAGGATGGTGATGTAGGATGCTGATGTAGGATTCTGGTGTTGGATGCTGATGTAGGATGCTGGTGTGGGATGCTGGTGTGGGATGCTGATGTAGGATGCTGGTGTGAGATGCTGGTGTGGGATGTTGGTGTAGGATGCTGGTGTAGGATGCTGGTGTGAAATGCTGGTGTAGGATGCTGGTGTGGGATGCTAGTGTAGGATGCCGGTGTGGGATGCTGGTGTGGGATGCTGGTGTAGGATGCTGGTAAAGGATGTTGTGGATGAGCAAGGATATATCAGGATGGTCATTGTGTTTCATTCTCGTGATTATCATCAATTCCTTTTCATTTCAACGTAAGTGTCTCCTTAGTAATATCTCCCGTCCCCCCTATTTCTCCTTTTTAATTCTCTCATTTTCCTCTTCCCACTTTCATTTCTTTCCATAATCATTCTCTCCTTCCCTTTGTCTCTTCCCATCTTTCCTTTGTTGAACAACAGATAATTGTTTTCTGTTTTACCTAAATGTAACATCGTCAACAGTCATCTAACACCCGGATATCTACTTACTGCTGGGTGAACAGGAGCACAACTAGGAACATACTGCTAGGTAAACAGGAGCACAACTAGGAACATACTGCTAGGTAAACAGGAGCACAACTAGGAACATACTGCTAGGTGAACACCTGCAGCAGTCCATCAATCTTGAAAATATTGATGGACTGATTACGTCTACTCAAGGCTGAGAGACTGATTACCTCAAACTCCTCCTGTTCTTCACGATTCTCCTTTGTATGGACTGATGAAGCCACTGTGTGGCGAAACGTTTCCTCATTAAAGATACCCAAGTGTTGCACATGTGTCTAATTTAATATCCTAGTCTCTCTCAATCTTTTTATCCATTTCTTGACCACACCTCTTTTCGTTTTATGCAGCAAGTCAAGCTTTCTCGGACATAAATAAAAGTATGGCAGTTACAGAGCAGTAGAGGACCTAGCAGGGAGAGAAGCCGACGACGAGGCTGTTTCTACGTGGTTACCACCTATCCAATAAGTGACCACAACTAATAGTCCTTAACCTGACTGACCCAACGGCTCAATATTCACCGCAGCAAACGACTGTTTGTCTGTTGCATCAAGGTTGGGTGAGGGAAGGAGTTATAGCATCAAGATACGGTAAGGGGAACCAGTAGCATCAAGGCTGGATAAGTAGAAGTATCAAGACTAGGTGATTAGGTGAAGTAGTAACGTCAGGACTAGGCGAGGGGAAATAGTAACATCAAGACTAGGTGAGGAGGGGAAGTAATATCATTGTGTGATGCTACCCTATTCTATATGACATTTACACAGTGAAAACATAAGTTGAAGGAGAGAGGGCACAGTAAGGCCTCAGCATCCTCCCTTATCTCCACAGTCTCAATGACTCAGTTGCATTAATTTCTCTCGCATTTCAAAGGGAATATTTTTCGCTGTGTTGGGAGGCAGGCAGAAAGCCACAGGCGGGCCTGAGGAAGCAAGATAAACACAGTATATACAACAGAGCCACGAGAACACTCGCAAAGCGTGTGTAGTGTAGTGTTGTGACTGACCTGTTTCTTGTTTACTGTTTCTGCGTTGTGTTGTATGGTGGAGGAGTTTGTCGTGCTTCTTCTGTCATGTCCTTATTTTTTATGTGTTAGCGTTGCGCTAGTGTCGTTTCCGTGTGTTGAAGCGCATTTTGCTGTTTTTATGATGGATGTTTTTAGTGTGTGTGTGTGTGTCTGTGTGTGTGTGTCTGTGTGTGTATGTCTGTGTCTGTGTTTGAGATGGTGTTTCTATTGTTTTGTTTTTGTTGAACGTTGTTTATATCTTACCTCTGAGGAACGGCTTGCCAGTTGCGAATCCTTACTGATGCTCCCCTATTCTCGCATTTAGCATCCCGTCCATTACATTAAAGGATTCTCACAAACACTGAGTTAACGTTTAATGGTTTTCTTATGTCACATTTTTACTTTTCCGATATTATTTTGGGGAACTTCCAGACGTCTGGCAGCTCTCTTGACATCAGTTTAATGCTGAAACCCGGAACATGCAGTAAGCCTGGGAATTCAGCTTCTCCTTCCTAAGCCCAAGACGATGTCTTGGCTGGTCCCAGATCTTTTAATATATGCAGGTCTCACTGGAGTCTCATTACTTCTCTTTTTTTTTTACTCATTATGCTATTTTTTCTGGATCAGCATTTTTCCTACCTATTTTTGGAACTATTATATTCAGGCGTGAAAACACTATGAAATCTTTCACTGGGATTATTTCATATACGTCCTTAGTCTTTTCTATGTGCAGTTTCCCTCTTTTATTAGCCACATTATACAAGCTCTTGCTCTAATTTTCCTTCTGATGTGACTGTACACCAACACTGGTATATTTTGATGAAGGGCTTCTCATTCTAAACTTGGACTTGTCCTTATACATAGTATTGTAAGGGCCTCAGGTGTCGCCCAGATTATATTATAGAGAAAGAAGCACAAAACCTGGGTTTCGTAAGAACATTACAGATAACATGACCATCACTCTTTTGCATCAGATGAGAATTTCAAAATATAGTTTAAGTAACAAATTGTGTAATATGTGGTGGATGAGCGAGTGTGTAGGAATGGTTCGTAGTGTCGTATGTGTTAGTGTGAGTTCATGATATTGGTGCAGATGTGTGTATGACCATACGAAATTGGTAATGGTTGATGGTGGTAGCAGGAAAGTGATGTGGTCGTCTATAGTTAGGAATAAGGTTGTGTTTTATATATATATATATATATATATATATATATATATATATATATATATATATATATACTGCGACTAGCCGGGAATCAAACAGAAGATATTTTAACCAGCCTCCCGGGAAGCAAGCTAAAATTCTCGACACTTTAGTCTGCTTAGCCACATGCTTCAAACATTCGTGGCAGTCGATGATAAATTTACGCAGGTGTTAATATATCATTCCATTAAGCCTGAAGTCACTGATAAATGGGTATTCAATTACCCAGTGATGAAAGTTATGTGCCTGCTTCTTTTCAGACAACTTAAATGTTGAAAAGGGAGGGTGGGAAGGTTAGTCTGTAATATTTTTTAGTTATCCGCCATGAATGACGACATCCTCACCTAAGTTTAGGAATGAACATGCTGCATTATTCTTCTGCTGGTTATACAAGTAGCTTTGTTATCTGAATAGATGAAGGGAATGAGATCAGAAAGTTTTGTGTATTAGCAGATATAAAACCTCCAGTAGACTGTGGGAGGGTGGAGAGCGGCCCGAAGTTACAAGTGATGGCAGGGGGAGTTCACAGCAGTCAGTGGTAGCAGTGGTGGTGATGTTGGCAGGGGGAATTGATAGTGGTCAGTGATAGTGGTGGCGGTGGCAGCGGAAATTAATAGTGGTCAGTGGATGGGAGTAAGGTGTGTGTGTGTGTGTGTGTAGTATGATAGCGGAATATGACAGAATTTTTATTATTGCCAGGATACTTTCGTTTAGGCTACTATTACAATATCAATGATTGTGGGATTTTCCAAATGCTATAAAATTCATCCTTCTGGTTATGGGCACTGGTATGCCTGGGGGCATTTCCTGTTTCCTTCCCTCCCTCCCTCACTCCAGTGAATACATCCTCTGCGATCGTGTATATATATATATATATATATATATATATATATATATATATATATATATATATATATATATATATATATATATATATATATATATATATATATATGTCGTGCCGATTAGGTAAAACTGGTCAATTAGCAAGAACTCATCTAAAATTAAGTCCTTTCTAAAATTTTCTCTTATACGTTTAAAGATATATTTTTTCATTTATGTTAATGTACGAATTTATAATTTTGTACCAAGAGAATCTTTGAAAACCTACCTAACCTTATTACAACAAGCGCAATTTAATTTAGCCTAACCCAACTAAATATATTTTAGATACGTTAACATTAATTTAATAATAAACAAACACAATGAAATATATTTTTTCGTTATGTTCAGAATGATTTTGGCGAAATTATTGCATACACAAATTTTCACTTGTCTTATATGGCAAGGTGAGCGTTGCTATTTAAGCCAAAATCGCAAGTTTTACCTAATCGGCACGACATATATATATATATATATATATATATATATATATATATATATATATATATATATATATATATATAAAATTCTTACATTAACATAAATGAAAAAATATATCTTTAAACGTATAAGAGAAAATTTTAGAAAGGACTTAATTTTAGATGAGTTCTTGCTAATTGACCAGTTTTACCTAATCGGCATATATATATATATATATATATATATATATATATATATATATATATATATATATATATATATATATATATATATATATATATATATATATATATGCACACACACACACACAGCGAGTCCTCTTCGTCAAAGACATTATTTCACTGTTGTAAAGACAATCAACTGGGAAACTGATAAAGTCATCCTAAACAATGAAAATCTGACAGAGTTATGTTTACAGAGCTGAGTGGCCGGCCGTTTTCTGTTCCACGGTACAACTTTGTATTGTGTTTATCTTATATTTATATTTTCCCCTTTGTGGTACGTTATAATTGGTTATTTTTTATAGATAGAGGACAAGCTAACCTCTCCTAACCTAATAGAAAAAAAAATTGCTTGAAACCGTATGTGTGAAGTCCACATAACTCCCTTAAGCATCTAAAAGGATAAATTGATATATGTAGACTTCGCAAATGATGGGCCATTGCCAAATTTTAATGGAATTTTAGAAACTTAGGAAAATGGATCGAGAAAAACTAATTTCACTTACCTTTTAATATTTGCTCATGTAATTTGCTAACCAATATCAGGCAGTTAGGTATAATTGGAAAGTTTCTTAAAGTAAATCAATTCCATTTCTTGAATCCAGACATTTTATTTCTTTGGTAAAGCACAGCATTGATGACGTGTTTTTCGAATGGCTCTTTGCTTTCATTTTATTCCAAGAATTTTCGATAGGATTCAGGTCAGGGCTGTTCCATGCAACTGAATAACGTTGATATTTTTCCCATGAAACCATTTCTTGACCTGTTTTGCCATGCAACATGATGCACTGTCTTGCACAAAGTGTGTGATGCCATGAATGTTGTGGAATATAAAGAAGTGAACTTAAGCACATCTACTGTATGTACGGATGCTGTGAAAGGTGTTTAAGATCAAGGTGTGATGTGAATATTATTTCGCTGAAAATAATATTTTAATTAAAAATGTAGAAGAAATAAAGGGACAGTCTATGCGTGTCATGAAAATTAATATATGAACTATGAAAAATTATGTATATCCCTATTAGTAAAAACAGGGAATCTCATATCTCATCTCTGTTATTACTCAACTTGCAATACTCCAATATTCACCCAGTACTCTTCAATACAATCACATACATTCTACAGTACCCATCAAACAACAACCTACAGTCACCCAGCAATACGGTGTCTAATAAACAATAAACAATATTCTCTCACAATTTTCTTCACAATCAACCACTTTCTCCAGCCTCCAGAACTCCCTCACTCTTCCTAAAGTTTCATCATTCTAGAATTCCAAGAATTATCGTATATGTCTTTCCAGCTCTTTGTCTCATGACCCTCTCCTTCACTTTTCATCCTTTCCATTCTCTTCCCTTCATTCTCCTCCCTTCCCCCTCCACCCCTTTCCTCTTTTATCCTATTCCTGTTCCTTCTCCACCCTTTCAATTTTCATTTTTCATCCTATTCCTCTTCCCCTATACACCCTTCCCTCATTTTTCTTTCATTCTCCTTTTTCTCTTTCCTTTCTTTCCCACCTATTTCTATCGCTTTCCTCCGCTTCCTTTATCGCCCCGTCCATTCGATTTCCCTTCAATTTTCCACCTTTCCTGTCATGACAATAAGTTTAAATTGTTTGAGCCAAGCTAAAAGGTATCTTGAAAGTGATTTAAAATATCCAGAGAACAAAATTTTCTAAAAACCTGAGACCGAGTCTGGAAGAAAACGCTTGAGGAGGGAAGAAATTTCACTGGAATACTGGATTTGGAACCAGGATTCCCTGTAAGAAAGGATAGTTTTTATATTTATTTTCTTGGTGCGGGGGAAGCTGGAAGGAGCCGATTTAGGACACCAATGAATCCGAAATTGTAATCTTACTGGAATGCTGGACTTAAGTTGAAAAAAAAAAAAACTTGAAATGGAACTTGAGTTTTTTTCTTTTAATTTGGGATCCCTTGTCAGAGTACGAGTTGGGTGGTGGTTGACACAGGGGATGAGAATTAACAGTGATAGTGGTGGTAGTAGTAGTAGTGATGGATGCATTTGTTGGGTGGTAGTTGATATTGGCAGTAATAGTGATGGTTGAGGATGGCGAAGCAATGTTTCCTTAAATCACTTTTCCATCAGCCTAATTCTGGCTCTTGCTGCCTTGCTGCAATAAATTACGAGGGAAAAAGAGAGGGAGGAAGAGGAAAGAGTGGAAATGGAGGAAAGAGGAAGGAACGTAGAGGAGATATAGGAGGAGAACACAGAAGAGAGTGAAAGAGGAGAGGGGGAAAAGAAGGGCGCAGATAAGAGAGAGAGAGAGAGAGAGAGAGTGATAAAACAACGAATTGTTGTGAAATTGATTCCAGCTCATCAAGTCCACAGATCTACCAAGAGTCCTGTGGCCTGTATAGGAAGCTTCATCAGGAGTTAGTTTAGCTCTGCTGGGGCTTAAGCAAGGGGTCCACCTGACCTAATTGGAAACTTTTAGTTCCCTATTCTATTTGCAGAGGGAACTCCTGTCCTCTTTCCCTTCACCGACCAGCTTTCGGACAACGAGAAACAGGACTCGATACGGTAAGTGGCCTTTCGACCCCCAACAACAATCAGTAGACTAGAAAACTCTCCTTAGAGCGAAACGTTGCCTCAGTAGACTCTTGTTACGCAGCCTGTATCTTTTCAAATTTGCCGGTCATATGCCTATAGGATTGCTTCACTTCGATATTTGGGTAGCAGTCAGAGACACCCGAATGCAGTCCGTATACTACATCATAAACAATCATGTCGGGAAAGACTTGTAGAACCAAGACTAAAGTGCACTTTACCACTTGTTAACGCCGGTAAGAGGTACCTGTTCCAGCCTTGACGTGTGTAATTAAGTTGAGTTACAGATGATTCGGGCGAGGTTCATAGCGTGTAGCTAGGTAAGACTAGAATGTAAGCTGAACACTGTGGAATGTAAGCTGAACACTGTGGAATGTAAGCTGAACACTGTGTAATGTAAGCTGAACACTGTGGAATGTAAGCTGAACACTGTGGAATGTAAGCTGAACACTGTGGAATGTAAGCTGAACACTGTGTAATGTAAGCTGAACACTGTGGAATGTAAGCTGAACACTGTGGAATGTAAGCTGAACACTGTGTAATGTAAGCTGAACACTGTGGAATGTAAGCTGAACACTGTGGAATGTAAGCTGAACACTGTGGAATGTAAGCTGAACACTGTGGAATGTAAGCTGAACACTGTGTAATGTAAGCTGAACACTGTGGAATGTAAGCTGAACACTGTGGAATGTAAGCTGAACACTGTGTAATGTAAGCTGAACACTGTGGAATGTAAGCTGAACACTGTGGGATGTAAGCTGAACACTGTGGAATGTAAGCTGAACACTGTGGAATGTAAGCTGAACACTGTGGAATGTAAGCTGAACACTGTGGAATGTAAGCTGAACACTGTGGAATGTAAGCTGAACACTGTAGTGTAAGTTGAACACTGTAGCCTGTTGAATACTTCAGAGTGTCAACAATAAAGTGAGGATTACAATAATGAATGTAACTACATATATGCACAAGTATTATCACTTAGAAGAAGTAATGGTGTTAGTAGTAATAGTTTTCATAACATTTTCTACATCTTCCCCTATTAAATGAAGATGCAATTTTTTTCCCTTCAGTATTTATTGTTGTCTCTTTACTTACTTTTCTGAAGTCATTTCTTTACAGAAGATAATCACGAGATAGACGTGCGGCCTTATACCCCCTCTCTCTCTCTCTCTCTCTCTCTCTCTCTCTCTCTCTCTCTCCTCTCCTCCAATTTACATAAACTAATTTAGCTAATTCGGTCAATTTAGAAAAGCGTATTTATTGTGCAGAGAACAAAAAAAAGCGTTTCCAGTGTCTAAAGAGGAAATTGTAAAACCTAACCAATGAAGCTGCAACGATGAATTAAAAAAACAAATAATGGAATGCACTCAACAGCGTATTCTTAAAAGGTTCTTAACTTCAGCAGTATGTACAAAAGTAGCAATGGTAGACCTTAATTAAAAAAAACTAAGTCTTAAATTTAAAAATTAAAAGTAGGTTTTAACATAAGTCTTAATAAAAGAAGCAAAGGTAGGCTTTAATTAAAACAAACAAAGGCAGGTCTTAATTTCAATAACAAAGGTAGTTCTTAATTAAATAAAGGCCTATCTAAATATAGGAGAAATATAGAAATAAAAAAAAAGCTGAAAAAGATATAACCACACACACAAATTGATCATCAATTCATCTTTCCTTATATCTTTCTCAACTTAAGTCTTTTTCCTATCTTTCCTAAAGAATTAAATTCTTATTTCTTATTTATTTTTGTCTTAAACGTAATTTTTATAAACTATATTTTCACTTTCTCTTTCATAGCACTTTCTTCCTCCAACTTCTTTTAAATCTCATCATACACCAGAACCTTAACTATCTTTATTATCACTTCCTATCTTCCTTCATTTCTGTCTCTCTCCCCAGAAAAACCCCTACATTAGGTTTTTCTCTCCCTACAAAAACTCCTACATCAATTGTTTTCTCCCCACAAGAACCCCTTAAATGGGTGTTTATCTCCCCACACTTGTCTGTCCACTGGGTGTTTATCTCACACACTGGTTTTAATGGGTCTTTCTGACACTACGTAGACACTTCCAGTGACACTTCCAGTGACACTGGAAGTGACACTTCCAGTGACACTTTCCAATCCTATGACACTACATCTGTCCACCGCTGTCTCTGCTCTGTCCTTTCTAACACTCACAATTCCCAATTCCCATTAAGCCTTGTCACAGTCTGGGTTCCTTGCCCCTCCCTCGTAATCATCATCTCTCTCTCTCTCTCTCTCTCTCTCCCCTCTCACTTCAGAACATCCTCTATCTCCCCTCGTGTTCCAGTTTTGCTTTCGTTTTTCCCCTCTTCTCATCTTTTCTCCCTCCCTCCTGTTCTTCACTCTTACATTGTTATTATTAGTCCTCTTCCCCTCGCTTTGACTTTCCTATTTTGAGTCTTTACATTATTCTCGTCCATTATTTCTCTTTTATTTTCTTTCTTAGTCTACTCCCCTTTCAGTTTTATCTCTTCCCTCTCACCCCTTCCATCCATTATGTTTCACTCTTTCTTCTAATTGTTCCCTTTGCTCATTCTAGTACTAGCCTCTCCAGCAACCTCCTTCCCTCCCTAATACCCTCCTTCCCTCTCCAACACCCTCCTTCTCTCTCCAATACCCTCCTTCCCTCTCTAGCACCCTCCTTCCCTCTCCAGCATCTTTCTTCCCTCTCAAGCACCTTCCTTCCCTCTCCAGCACCCTCCTTCCCTCTCCAGCACCCTCCTTCCATCTCCAGCGCCCTCCTTCCCTCTTAAGCACCGTCGTTCCCTCTCCAGCACCCTCCTTCCCTCTCCAGCACCTTCCTTCTTTCTACAGTACCCTCCTTAACTCTCCAGCACCATCCCTCCTTCTCCAGCACCATCCATCCTTTTCCAGCACAAACCCCCCTTTCCATTACCATCCCTCCCTTTAGATCACCATCCCTCTCTTTCGATCACCATCCCTCTCTTTCGATCACCATCCCTCTCTTTCGATCACCATCCCTTCCTTTCCGTCACCTTCCCTCCCTCCAGCGTCGTGTCATCCAGACTACTCTCTCATCTTAACATTCAGAGCCTCACACTGATGGTATTGTCATGTAAATCAAATAATGATTTGATAGAGCCTCGTCCTAATTGTCTGGTATTCTCTGACTTAACTAGTAAATGTTTGTCTCTAAAATGTTTGCCTTGGAGATATCTCTGCCAGCGTACTTATTATTTTTTTAATGTATCTGTTACGTCCGTGGTACCTTTATGGTTGTTGTTGCTGTCATATATATATATATATATATATATATATATATATATATATATATATATATATATATATATATATATATATATATATATATATATATATATATTAGTGTGTGTGTGTGTGTATCGATAAATCATAATTACACTATGATAAACAACTCACAGCAACTGTCCAATCATCCTTGGTTGCTAAACCCAATAAAATTTCAATTCTTCCATGTCATGTTATCAAGCGCCACTAATTGCAACAACTTCTGTAGGTTTCACTACATTTCTCCCACCAATTTAAATAATAATTAAAAGAAACATACGAAATGAAATAGACCTCATGCTCATTGGAAGATGAATTTTAGACATGTTGAACCTAAAAAAGAAAAAAACGATAATTTCCCCTCTCAGAATCTCAGTGTACTTACCGTCTGGCTGAGGTTAATCATTATTCGCTCTCCATCAAAACACTTACCTGCAAGAATTAAATGAAAATCAATGTAAAATGTATAGCAGCTATATAAAGCATATTAAAATTCATGAAAATACCCAGGTGATCAATATAATTAAAAGAATTATATGTGGCAAATGTTCTGAAAGATTTATGTATGTATAACAGCAGTTTCTGTCTTGGTGATAACTTACAAAGTAATTACTCCCTTAGTGAAAAGTTATAACAAAATTACTGCCTTAGCGATGACTTAAAACAAAGTTAGTTTATTGCAGCTTCAGAAACAAGATAGTATATGTAGTGACTCAGTATTATTTTATAATGAAATATAGATTATTATAATTTGAATAATAGTAGGTATAATTATATTAATATTATTAATAATCCGATGGTTGCTTGCCTTTCCATAAATAGGAAAAAAACTCTTACAAATAATTGTGATATGCATTGTTTTGTTTTGCTCATCTGTTTTGACCTTGTGATGAAATCAAGACGTGATACATACCTCGACCAGCCTGACCCTCATACTGTGGTTGTTGAGGTTGTTGTTGTTGTGGTTGCCCTTCGTATTGCGGGTGATGATGACGTTGGGAGGAGTGAGCAGCTCAGGGGGCCTCTCACACAACACCGCCATGGCTGGCCACTGACGCAGGCACGCCTGTGCCTCACACTTAACACTAACTCTACCCACTACCCTCCTTATATCTAGTACGCGAACTTCACTACCCGTGCGGCACTTATCTACTCTTCCATGTTAATTGTCTCTTTGTACTTTCCCAACTTCATAATTCGCGCAACGTGTCATAGTCACTGACTTCTCTTAACTCTCCTTCGCGCTGATAATTGAGATTATTCTCTTCATGTGTCAAGTTTGTGTATGGATCATGTAGTGATACAGAGAGCGCCAGTCATAGATCATGATCAGGCCAAAGGTCAAAGTACATTTCTTTAAATATATCCTGTAAAGGAAAGTAAACTGGTTATATTCCACAGAACGATGTAAACTTCCAATAATACATACATAATACATCACCGGGGGAGGGGCTACCTCCGAGGGGCATAACAGTGAGCATACCAGGTTATGTTCAGGGTGAGCATACCAGGTTATGTCCAGGGTGAGCATACCAGGTTACGCCAGGGTGAGCATACCAGGTTATGTTCAGGGTGAGCATACCAGGTTATGTCCAGGGTGAGCATACCAGGTTATGTCCAGGGTGAGTATACCAGGTTATGTCCAGGGTGAGCATACCAGGTTATGTTCAGGGTGAGCATACCAGGTTATGTCCAGGGTGAGCATACCAGGTTATGTTCAGGGTGAGCATACCAGGTTATGTTCAGGGTGAGCATACCAGGTTATGTCCAGGGTGAGTATACCAGATTATGTCCAGGGTGAGCATACCAGGTTATGTCCAGGGTGAGTATACCAGGTTATGTCCAGGGTGAGCCTACCAAGTTATGTTCAGGGTGAGTATACCAGGTTATGTCCAGGGTGAGCATACCAGGTTATGTCCAGGGTGAGCATACCAGGTTATGTTCAGGGTGAGCATACCAGGTTATGTCCAGGGTGAGCATACCAGGTTATGTTCAGGGTGAGCATACCAGGTTATGTTCAGGGTGAGCATACCAGGTTATGTCCAGGGTGAGTATACCAGATTATGTCCAGGGTGAGCATACCAGGTTATGTCCAGGGTGAGTATACCAGGTTATGTCCAGGGTGAGCCTACCAAGTTATGTTCAGGGTGAGTATACCAGGTTATGTCCAGGGTGAGCATACCAGGTTATGTCCAGGGTGAGCATACCAGGTTATGTCCAGGGTGAGTATACCAGGTTATGTTCAGGGTGAGCATACCAGGTTATGTTCAGGGTGAGCATACCAGGTTATGTTCAGGGTGAGCATACCAGGTTATGTCCAGGGTGAGTATACCAGGTTATGTCCAGGGTGAGTATACCAGGTTATGTTCAGGGTGAGCATACCAGGTTATGTCCAGGGTGAGCATACCAGGTTATGTCCAGGGTGAGTATACCAGGTTATGTTCAGGGTGAGCATACCAGGTTATGTTCAGGGTGAGCATACCAGGTTATGTCCAGGGTGAGCATACCAGGTTATGTCCAGGGTGAGTATACCAGGTTATGTCCAGGGTGAGCATACCAGGTTATGTCCAGGGTGAGCATACCAGGTTATGTTCAGGGTGAGCATACCAGGTTATGTCCAGGGTGAGCATACCAGGTTATGTTCAGGGTGAGCATACCAGGTTATGTTCAGGGTGAGCATACCAGGTTATGTTCAGGGTGAGCATACCAGGTTATGTTCAGGGTGAGCATACCAGGTTATGTCCAGGGTGAGCATACCAGGTTATGTCCAGGGTGAGCATACCAAGTTACGTCCAGGGTGAGCATACCAGGTTATGTCCAGGGTGAGTATACCAGGTTATGTCCAGGGTGAGCATACCAGGTTATGTCCAGGGTGAGCATACCAGGTTATGTCCAGGGTGAGCATACCAAGTTACGTCCAGGGTGAGCATACCAGGTTATGTCCAGGGTGAGCATACCAGGTTATGTCCAGGGTGAGCATACCAGGTTATGTCCAGGGTGAGCATACCAGGTTATGTCCAGGGTGAGCATACCAAGTTACGTCCAGGGTGAGCGACTTTTTCAATTATCATCAATCATCGTCTGTGACACTTTGATCCATAACAGTGCAATATGTATCAGACTCTACCACCAATAAATCGAAGACAAAACTAGAAAAAATACGAACCTGTAAAAAACTTGTAAGAGAATTAGAAGGAATACACAAAGATGCGTATTTCTGTGTACATTAGCAGATTTTACTGTAATTCCTGGTTCACGGTGACGTTTAATTGACATGCAGTCTTATTGATCCTCGTGTCGTCGATTGGCTTGAAACCTGCCAAAACAAATGATCTGACTTGCTACAACCTAGTTTTTTGAAGCGTATTATTTGTTCTACTTAATCAAAAGACTAAGAATCGAATTAATAATTTGAAAAGGGGATAACATTATGGAAAGTAATTTAAGAAAACGGAGATAAGCTTAAGAGTGTGCATGAGGGAGACTATTACATGAATATTTAACCTGTCAGGTGCGATACCATTACCACTAAGACCAGACCATCGCTAAGGTTTCAAGACGAGCCAGCCATAAGAAAGCTCGTCAGACCCCAGCAGACATGATCAGATCTCGTTTGTAACCATCAGGACAGGGCCGTTAAGAGGAATTTGTGTACCTCGACAAACGTAATTGTCCACGGGGAGGAGCATTATTCACACTGCCAGCTTGAGACACGAAATGCATGTTCTTTGTCATGGCACCAACTGAAGGGTGGGCACTGGTGGTGGCAGGAACTTGCATTGGTGTCACTTCACCAGCTGGAGAAATGTTTATATCACATATTTTGTCTGTTTTGTTTACAAATCTCAAAGTAGAATTTTACCTCGAGCGTCCTGGATGATGTAGAGTGCACAGGGAAGGGCACGAATAGTGTATGGTCACGTCTATCTCACAGTGATGCTCCTGAATGGTGTGTGGGGTCAGTAGGTCTGGTGCACATTAATGTATGTGAATGGTTTATGGCCAGTAGGTTTAATTGTGTATAGTGGTTTGTTTTGGTTAATGACAGAATGCCTCGGCTTGTGTTTTAAGATGATTTTTCGGGGCAACCAAATGACAAGATGTTCCCGAGGCTTAAATCCTGGGTGTCTGGCACCCTGGGTGTCTGGCATCCTGAGTGTCTTGCACTCTGGGTGTCTGGCACCCTGGGTGTCTTGCACTCTGGGTGTCTTGCACTCTGGGTGTCTGGCACCCTGGGTGTCTTGCACTCTGGGTGTCTGGCACCCTGGGTATCTGATAACTTTTATTACCTGCCAAGAAAAAAAACTCATTAACTGAAACTAAATCCATATATATTCTTCTTCAAGACACTCATTAGCTGATACAGTCAACAGGGTTTAATCTCCTGTTATCTCTGAATTTCAGAAACATATGAAATAACAAAAGCAAAACACTTGTCGTTGAAAGCGTTTCTTCATTCAACGCTATATAATATTAACCACGTGAATAATACATTCCTTTCAAAGTTTTAAGTTTTATGAAATAATCATGACCCTATAAATACAAAACTGTGCACACAGGTTACAGCAGTGATCTGAATGTCCTGAGTGCGCGTGATCTGCCTTGTTATATAACAACATAAGAATCAGGAACACTGCAGGAGGCCTACTGGGACATTCACAGCAATTTAATCTAACCCTTCTTACTCACATATCTGCCTATCCCTTTCCTAAAGCTACTTAGTGTTTAGGATCAACAACTTTATTAGCAAACACTATAAAGAGTAACGAGCCAGCGCTGGTGCACAATATTCAGCACTGCAGCTGTGTGAAGAGTATATGGGATGAATATTATGTGGCTGGCCCTCTTACTGTGGCATCCTACGTTTGTCCTCGGCATCAAGTGCTGCTGACAATGCCACTCTGGACTAAAAGCAAGCGGTAGACACCCAGACTGCCATACTCTGCGTTACACGTAAATATCTGATACGTCAGTTTCAACTCGTCTAGTATTGTGTTAAAATAAAATACGCTTGTCCTCAGCCAAAACAAAACCACGTAGTTAAGAGATTATTTAAGCCACGTAAACAAAGCAAAAGCAATAATCTCTTTACCCTATCAGTAAAGGAAAACTATCTGAGAAAGACACCACTTTCCAGAAAGGATCACCGCTTCCATTACTTAAACGTCCTGTTTCCAGGAAGTTGGAACGCAGCTGTGGAGCCAAAAGTCTCACAAATGATCACGAATTGAAGCTAGTGAGGCTGCTTAGAGCGACCAAAACTCCTTTACAGAAACCAACACTGAAAAGCCCGTGAGGTAACCAGGTAATTGCTGACATTCCACTGTTAACAAGATTCCTTGGCTACGCGGGTATCTATCATAGCGTAGTGGTAAAACGTTGGCTAACTCACGCTTGGGCTCTGCTTCAAATCCCCAACATTTCTCGAAAATGTTGGAGTAACTTTCACAGAAAGTGTACAATATGTCTTGGTGGTACTGCGAAAACTGAACACAGTTTTCGTTATGTAAATCTCCCAATTAAAACTTTATTTCATATTGTTTCCCGTTACATGGAATTATTGGAAGTCTGTAGCAGGTATTAAATAGCGTTAGATCAACTTATTGGTGATCTGAAATAGGAATTATATCATGTTTGATCGTGTTACCGAGAGTCTGCGCGGGAATTACATGACATTAGATCATGTTATTAGATGACTGCAACAGAAATTATATCGAGTTGGATAGTGTTATTACAAGACTGCAGCAGGAATTATATCGTGTTAGATCGTGTTATTAGACGTCTGCAGCAGAAATTAAGGAGAATATTTCTTCGTAGTGGCCAACCTACTGATGTAAACATTATAGCAACACATACTCACAGCCCTCACCATTTTTCAAATCTTTTAGACTGATATAATTTAAAGGCAGAATTTAGCTAGTCATAATTAAGACCAATTTAGACACAATTTAGACCAAGTGAAAAATAACAGCATTTGCAAACACCAGAGATCACTGATGAACACCGTGAAGACCACAGAACACAGGCAAACACGTCTCTTAAGAGACATACACACTAATATTAATAAAAAAAATCCCCTGTTTTTAACAGATTTGTTAATGGGAAGAAAAAAAAAAGTAACAAGATAAGGAACCGATAAATAATAATTGTAAAGTGATAAATCAAAGGTAAAGTCAGAAGGAAAGTCTGAAAAATACATAGCAATACACACAAAAACGCAAACTATTGAAGCGTGTAAACCAGGAGATCACCAGAGACACAACAATCAAGGGCTCAGGGAAAGAGGGAAGAGGCGCATTGCTTTCAACCCTTCCCCATTAGTTAACACTAAACCCACTATGTTGGTGTAGAGGGTAGAGTGTGAGTGCGCGTGTGCGAGTGTGTGTGTGTGTGTGTACTCACCTAGTTGTGGTTGCAGGGGTCGATTCATAGCTCCTGGCCCCGCCTCTTCACTGGCCGCTACTGGGTCACTCTCCCTGCGTCATGAGCTTTATCATACCTCTTCTTAAAGCTATGTATGGAACCTGCCTCCACTACATCGCTTCCCAAACTATTCCACTTCCCGACCACTCTGTGACTGAAGAAATACTTCCTAACATCACTGTGATTCATCTGAGTCTTCAACTTCCAACTGTGTCCCCTTGTTTCTGTGTCCCATCTCTGGAACATTCTGTCTCTCTCCACCTTGTCAATTCCTCTCAGTATCTTATATGTCGTTATCATGTCCCTCTTAACTCTCCTGTCCTCCAATGTCGTCAGGTCGATTTCCCTTAACCTCTCCTCGTAGGACATACCCCTTATCTCCGGGACTAGTCTTGTTGCAAACCTTTGCACTTTCTCTAGCTTCTTTACGTGCTTGGCTGGATGTGGGTTCCAAACTGGTGCTGCATACTCCAGTATGGGCCTAACGTACACAGTGTACAGGGTCCTGAACGATTCTTTATTAAGATGTCGGAATGCTGTTCTTGGGTTTGCTAGGCGCCCATATGCTGCAGCAGTTATTTGGTTGATGTGCACCTCAGAAGATGTGCCTGGTGTTATACACACCCCAAGATCTTTTTCCTTGATTGAGGTTTATAGTCTCTGGTCCCCTAGACTGTACTCCGTCTGCGGTCTTCTTTGCCCTTCCCCAATCTTCATGACTTTGCACTTGGTGGGGTTGAAATCCAAGAGCCAATTGCTGGACCAGGTTTGCAGCCTGTCCAGATCCCTTTGTAGTTCTGCCTGGTCCTCGTCCGATTGAATTCTTCTCATCAACTTCACATCATCTGCAAACAGGGACACTTCGGAGTCTATTCCATCCGTGTGTGTGTGTGTGTGTATTACGTTTAAGTGCGTATGTATTAGTATGTACATGTGTTTATGGATGTGTGTATGTAACTACATACGGGGTCCAATAAAGCAGTAACACCGTCCTTCCTGTGTAAGCCCTACAACAAAGGGATGTTAGGAAGTATTTCTTCAGTCATAGAGTTGTCAGGAAGTGGAATAGCCTAAAAAGTGACGTAGTGGACGCAGGAACCATACATAGTTTTAAGTCGAGGTTTGATAAAGCTCATGGAGCAGGGAGAGAGAGGACCTAGTAGCAATCAGTGAAGAGGCGGGGCCAGGAGCTATGACTCGACCACTGCAACCAGCAATAGGTGAGTACAAATAGGTGAGTACACACACACACACACACACACACACACACACACACACACACACACACACACACACACACACACACACACACACACACACACACACACACACACACACACACACACACACACACACACACAACACACACACACACACAACACACACACATACACACACACAACACACACACATACACACACACACACACAACACACACACACACATACACACACACACACACACACACACACACACACACACACACATACACACACACACACACACACACACACACAGGTAAGAAGGGAGGCTCAGCGACAATATGAAAATGATATAGCATCAAAAGTCAAGTCTGACCCGAAGCTGTTGTATAGCCACATCAGGAGGAAAACAACAGTCAAGGACCAGGTAATCAGGCTGAGAAAGGAAGGTGGGGAGTTCACAATAAACGACCAAGAGGTATGTGAGGAGCTCAACATGAGATTTAAAGAAGTATTTACACAGAAGACAGGTAGGACTCCAGGAATTCAGAATAGGGAGGTATACCAACAAGTGCTGGATGAAATACACACAACCGAGGAGAAGGTGAAGAAGCTGCTATGAACTCGATACCTCAAAAGCGGTGGGACCGACAACATTTCTCCGTGGGTCCTTAGAGAGGGAGCAGAGATGTTGTGTGTGCCACTAACACAAATCTTCAACACATCCATTGAAACTGGGCAACTACCTGAGGCGTGGAAGATGGCAAATGTAGTCCCAATTTTAAGAAAGGAGACAGACACGAGGCATTAAACTACAGACCTGTGTCACTGACGTGTATAGTATGCAAAGTCATGGAGAAGATCATCAGGAGGAGTGGTGGAGCACCTAGAAAGACACAAGCTTATAAACGACAACTAGCACGGTTTCAGGGAAGGAAAATCCTGTGTCACAAACCTACTGGAGTTTTATGATAAGGTAACAGAAGTAAGACACGAGAGAGAGGGGTGGATAGACTGCATTTTTTGACTGCAAGAAGGCGTTCGACAAGTTCCTCACAAGAGGTTAATGCAAAAGCTAAAGGATCAGGCACACGTAACAGGAAAAACACTGCAATGGATCAGAGAATATCTGACAGGGAGGCAACAACGAGTCATGGTACGTGACGAGATGTCAGAGTGGGCACCTGTGACGAGTGGAGTTCCACAAGGGTCAGTCCTAGGACCTGTACTGTTTTTGGTATATGTGAATGACATAACGGAAGGGATAGACTCAGAAGTGTCCCTGTTTGCAGATGATGTGAAGTTAATGAGAAGAATAAAATCAGTCGAGGATCAGGCAGGACTACAAGAGACCTGGACAGGCTGCAAGCCTGGTCCAGTAACTGGCTCCTTGAATTTAACCCTGCCAAATGTAAAGTCATGAATATCGGGGAAGGGCAAAGAAGACCGCAGACAGAGTATAGTCTAGGTGGCCAAAGACTGCAAGCCTCACTCAAAGAAAAGATCTTGGGGTGAGTATAATACCGAGCACATCTCCTGAGGCACACATCAATCAGATAACTGCTGCAGCATACGGGCGGCTGGCAAACCTAAGAATAGCGTTCCAATACCTCACTAAGGAATCATTCAAGACTCTGTATACCATATACGTCAGGCCCATACTGGAGTATGCAGCACCGGTTTGGAACCCACACCTGGTCAAGCACGTCAAGAAATTAGAGAAAGTGCAAAGGTTTGCAACAAGACTAGTCCCAGAGCTAAGGGGATTGTCCTACGAAGAAAGGTTAAGGGAAATCGGCCTGACGACACTAGAGGACAGGAGGGTTAGGGAGACATGATAACGACATATAAAATACTGCGAGGAATAGATAAGGTGGACAGAGACAAGATGTTCCAGAGAGGGGACACAGAAACAAGGGTCATAATTGAAGTTGAAGACTCCTATGAGTCAAAGGGATGTTAGGAAGTATTTCTTCAGTCATAGAGTTGTCAGGAAGTGGAATAGCTTAGAAAGCGACATAGTGGAGGCAGGAACCATACATAGTTTTAAGACTAGGTTTGATAAAGCTCATGGAGCAGGGAGAGAGGACCTAGTAGCAATCAGTGAAGAGGCGGGGCCAGGAGCTATGACTGACCCCTGCAACCACAAATAGGTGAGTACAAATAGGTGAGTACACACACACACACACACACACACACACACACACACACACACACATACACACACACACACACACACACACACACACATACACACACACAACACACACACACACACATACACACACACACACACACACACACACACACACACACTACAACAACACACACACACACACACACACATACACACACACACACACACACATACACACACACACACACACACACACACACACACTACACACACACACACACACACACGCACACACACACACACACACACACTACACACACACACACACACACACACACACACACACACACACACACACACTACACACACACACACACACACACACACACACACACACACATACACACACACACACACGACACACACATACACACACACACACACACACACACACACACACACACACACACACACACACACACACACACACACACACACACACACACACACACACACACACACACACACACACACACACACACACACACAAACACACACACACACACACACACACACACACACACACACACACACATACACACACACACACACACACATACACACACACATACACACACACACACACACAATACACACACACACCAACAAAGCTGGACATGAAATATCACAAGCAGAAACAAGGTCAGACCATTACATTAATGCTAAGTGCTGCCACACCAGGCAGGGGAGAGTGCCAGAAGTACAGATCATCTCCCCTTTCAACACCCCCACCCACTGCACCCCCACCACTGCCTTCAACACCAATACAAGACTCTCCGCCACCACCACCACCTCCACAATCCACAACTATCACCTACAATACAACCAATACTACAACTACTACAATCCGGTCAAAGACAAGCCGCCAGCTGCCTACTCTACCACCACGTCAAATACCGGAGTTATCACCACCAGCATCACCACCATCCAGTGTTATCACCACCAGCATCACCACCATCCAGTGTTATCACCACCAGCATCACCACCATCCAGTGTTATCACCACCATCCAGTGTTATCACCACCAGCATCACCACCATCCAGTGTTATCACCACCATCCAGTGTTATCACCACCAGCATCACCACCATCCAGTGTTATCACCACCAGCATCACCACCATCCAGTGTTATCACCACCATCATCACCGCAGAAGTAATATGTATATTGTAACCAATATTACAATGATCATTAGTGATAATTGGTTACTAGTTAAAGTAATATTATTATTAATCCAACAGTTATATTATATTTATTTTCATTATTATCTCTACAACTGCTGCTGCTACAACAGTAGAATAAGTATTATTATTTTTATTATTAGTAGTAGTAGGAATAATAACAATGGTAGCAGTTAGTAGTAATAATAATAGTAGTGAAATTCTGAACCAGGAACAGTTACAATAGCAGCAACAGCACACTGGAGCCACGACAACCACTGACAGCACACTGGAGCCACGACAACCACTGACAGCACACCGGTGCCACGACAACCACTGACAGCACACCGGAGCCACGACAACCACTGACAGCACACTGGAGCCACGACAACCACTGACAGCACACCGGAGCCACGACAACCACTGACAGCACACTGGAGCCACGACAACCACTGACAGCACACTGGAGCCACGACAACCTCTGACAGCACACTGGAGCCACGACAACCACTGACATCACACCGGAGCCACGACAACCACTGACAGCACACCGGAGCCACGACAACCACTGACAGCACACTGGAGCCACGACAACCACTGACAGCACACCGGAGCCACGACAACCACTGACAGCACACCGGAGCCACGACAACCACTGACAGCACACTGGAGCCACGACAACCACTGACAGCACACCGGAGCCACGACAACCACTGACAGCTCACTGGAGCCACGACAACCACTGACAGCACACCGGAGCCACGACAACCACTGACCCCCACACTGGGCCCGACAACCACTGACAGCCACCCGGGGCCACGACAACCACTGACAGCACACTGGAGCCGACAACCACTGACAGCACACCGGTGCCACGACAACCACTGACACACGGGAGCCACGACAACCACTGACAGCACATGGGCCACGACAACCACTGACACCACCGACCCGACAACCACCGACAGACACTGGGCCACGACAACCACTGACGACCGGGGCCACCAACCATGACAGAACACCGGGCCAGACAACCACTGACGCCCTGGAGCCACGACAACTACGACGCACACCGGGCCCCCAAAAAAACTGACACACCTGGGCCCGACAACCCGCAGCCAGGGCCACAACAAACCCCTGCAGGACACTGGAGCCACGACAACCACTGACAGCACACTGGACCACGACAACCCCCGACAGCCCCCGGACCCGACAACCATGACAGCACACTGGGCCACGACAACCACTGACAGCACACTGGAGCCACGACAACCACTGACAGCACACCGGAGCCAGACCCACTGACGCACACTGGGGCCCCGACAACTACTGACGCACACCCGGGCCCGACAACACTGAACACACGGGACGACAACCCGACCAAAGGGAAGACAAAAACCGACAGCACCCAAAACCCGACAACCACTGACAGCACACCGGAGCCACGACAACCACTGACACACACTGGGCCCGACAACCCGACAGCACACCGGGCCCGACAACCAGACGCACATGGGGCCACGACAACCACTGACAGCACCTGGAGCCCGCAACCACTGACAGCCCCCGGGCCCCAAACTGGGCCCC